>KZ345503.1:15577-27390 GCA_002352805.1 Teladorsagia circumcincta
GGGGGGGGGGGGGGGGGGGGTCGTACTTGGCTCGTTGAGAGGTTAAAAGCAGTAGAATCATCACTGTCAGAAGACCTCAAAAACAAAAACATCAAGAAGTGATCGACGCTGTGCAAGCTGCAAGCCAACACGTCCAATAACATTGCTATTCCGCACACATAAACTTCTCATGGTTTAAAATGATCCGCGTTGTAATTTTTAGCTACCTCAGTGTTTATTACGACAGGTTAAATAATCCTAAACTCCGAAGTTCCGAAGAGTTCCAAACGAGTCCACGAATATGAAGGGATGTGAAGCACATGGCGCGCCCCTGAGTAGGCGCAATCAGTTGCGCGCTCTTCACCTACGGCTCCCTGACGAAAAACACTGACTAAGGAAAAGATGAAAAGGTTCCCGAAAGGTTCCGTGAGAAGTGGCAGGGAAGGATCCACTATTCAACAAGAAATGTAGTCTTGAGTGTTGAGTTCATAAACATGTAATCACTAAAGATGAGATTCGCTAAACAATTTTATATTTACTGGAAAGAGAAAAGCACGTGGATTCCGATTCTGCTCCCACTTTTTTGCATAATCGCCCGTGGCAGGAGCTATAGTCGTTGAAAGAAGGTCAATGCAGCGAGAAAGTACCTTTCGGCGGTACTCGGGCAAAAATCCTCGACGTGCAAATTTTTCGAATACTGGTCGTATTAAGGTAATAAAGTGATCGTTGGATAGAGCAAAGTTTCTAGTTTAGGAGGACGTATACACTTTTCAGATAGGGCGAGTTTGAACGGAGTTATGGCTTTGAAAAGTGTAACAACTCGCACTCATCACGAATTTTCCTCGTTAATTTTGCAAAAATCCTCGACGCAGCCATTTTTTAAATACTGAACGTGTTAAGCACTTCTAGTAAGCATTTTATAGAGCAAATCTTCTAGTTTATGCTAACGTATTTACTTTTGAGATAGGACGAGTTTGAACGGAGTTAAGGCTTTGAAAAGTTTAAAAACTCGCTCCCATCACCAATTTTCCTCGTTAATCAACCTAAATCAAACATTTCGTATTGATTTCCATAATTATCATACTCGTTAGAAAGAGCTTGTCGAGAAACTCCCAAATCCGCTTTCAGATTGAAAATTCATCCATTTTGAAGAAAGTTATAGTCATTTGAATATTTCTATGTGTAATAGTAGATAAGCTGCTCCAGCGCCAACTCTACGATCAGTCAGTCCGCAGCTGGTTTATAGCTTTAACATGTTTAGTTCATAGTTTATTTCTTGTTTTTTCTCCTATTTCTTTCTAGGATTGACTGTAATCATTCTTTCTTCGACTTTTTCTACTTTGGTGACGACCTTTATGGTGGAGGGTGAGGGAAGAGCTTTTTTTGCAGGAAAGGTTTTGGGGAGGGTTGAACAACAATTTCATACTCCGCTTCTCGATAGAGTCTTTCTTGGATTTGGGCCGCGGTGGGGAGGGGGGAGGGGGGGGGGTCGTATCTCGAACTTTTCCTCAACATCTCGCTTGACCCTGGGTGGAACACTACCTTCGCTGCTTCACTTTCGTTGGCTGGATATGTGGAGAGGGAGGAAGTAGGTAAGTTGGTGGCTGATATCATCAACAGAAGCAAATATATGTGTCAACATCATGTAGTCTTGGCGGTAAGACGGCTAAAGTTGTTTGTTATAATAACAGCGTTATGTATTCACATGAACAGGCACAATTCCTGTCTGCTGAAATTCTTGTGTCGGAAAGGAAGTCGCTATCGAATCGTGAACAACCAACAGAACCGCAAGGCCTCTTACCGGTGACATTCCTTGAAGCGTCGTTGAGAATATTAAAGGCACAACTCAGGGACGGATTTGCGGGTTAACCGCGATCGATAACGGATGTGAGAGTGCATTGTTGAGTGGAACTGAAAGAAACAGCGAAAGAAACCCTCCACGAGGCCTTATACAGAACCCCCTCTCTGCCTGTAGCATCTCGCCTAACCTTCAAGGGGAGGTGCAACCGGACGAGTTTTCCGAGAATGAGAATTGCATGCCGCAGAACGGTGGCATTCTGCCAGCAATTATGGCATACGATCCAGGTGGTTTCTGCTGCTAACCAGCTTTGCCGGGTTGTGTTTAGCAGAACATCAAGAGTATATACGTTTGATCATCTGCTTGTTGATCGTTGATCGTTTGACCAGCCGCGGAAAACACGGCCTCGCAGCTTGGGCAGCTTGGCTTAGAGGACCCTAGCGCCTTTATCAGGGGATTTCCTTGCACGGGACTGCCACATCGTGAATTTCCTCTGGGGCGCT
Organism: Teladorsagia circumcincta; assembly: GCA_002352805.1. NCBI lineage: Eukaryota > Metazoa > Nematoda > Chromadorea > Rhabditida > Trichostrongylidae > Teladorsagia > Teladorsagia circumcincta. Next base: position 17,858 of record KZ345503.1, read on the forward strand.
ACCTACCAGACCGAGGAGGTTTCTCACACGGATTCTGCCTGGGGTATAGCTTTAACTCGGTGAGTGACGTGAGGAGTGTCATATAGTTTAGATCTTACCGCTGATTAGGCGCTCCTTTGGGCTTACCGTGGCGACCGCAGCACATCAGAGAGGCAAGAGCCGCTCCCAACATAACTCGTTGGAAACTAGCAAAGGAGGTCAGGAGCAGGTCATCCACGTAACTTCTAGCAAGTGGGGCGGTAGTCCTGTTCCATAAAAGCGCCCAATCAGGCGGCAAGATAAGGATTGTGAATGGGCGGCTTTGCCAAAGTTTCTGAAGCTTTTTTAGGGAACTGTAAGAATTGGCAGAGAGGATGTCCGTATGTTCATAAAAGCGCTCGTAGGAACTACCACGGAACGGCTATTTGACCTTTGCACCAAGAAGAGGAGGGGAGGTTAAAGAATTGCGGGCCGCCAGGCCTATTACATATCGAGCAAGCGATACGAAGTTTGGGGAGGGATGAAGGAGGCTGTCGTCACCGAAACCAGACCCTCGACTGAGAGTGCTGAGGCACTGAAACAAGTGAAAGTCGAGATCCATGAGAAACAAGTGAAAGTGGAGATCCAGAAACAAGTGAAAGTGGAGACCCACGATGATATGGAAATGGTCGAGGAATGTGAAGGAAGCGAGGATGAGTCACCGTCAAGGAGAGCAGAGGTTTCTATCGCGTAACATTCACATATTAAAGTAATAAAAAGAGCCTTTTTCAGGAATCAGAGGACCAGCCGAGTGATTCGAAATCGGAATGCAGTTTCCTGGGCACGACAGAACATCTTGGGCAGACGGATGACGCTGAGTTGCAGAAGTATTTCCTCGTCAAAGGAGAAAGGCTTCTGAAGCTCTTCAGTTTCTGCCCCGAGTGCGGACATCGACGGGGCAGCACGCAGCTTAGAGCTGTCGGGACTGTTGCCGTTGTTCGCTTCGTGTGCGGGAACTGCAGCGTCAGGTACCCACCCGTTAAAAGGTGGGAGAGCCGGGACCGAGCCGTTGCACACTCACGGGAGCGCAAGTTCAAAGGGAACGTAGTTGCAGCGATCTCGGCGATAACGACAGGTTTACGGTACCTGGTCAGTAATAGTAGACGCTGTTGCAACACGAGGTGAACGAAGTTCGACGTCATTTTCTGAATTTGGGAGCTGGCACGTAGGGCTGAGCAAGCGAAGGTCGCCATGTTTTCGAAGACCCTCTTTTTTGAGGTCGTTCAATGGACGAAGCCAGCTGTCGAAAAAGTGTACCGCTCGCATCAGGAGCTGGTATTCGAAAGAATAGTGGGAAAATATAAGGTACAGAGCGTAGTTGCTCAAGCTCTTTTCAAAATCCTCTACCCTTTCGTTAATCCAGGGTGAGCGGCTGAACCTGGCAGCTGACGGAGCATACGATAGCCGGGGGTAATCGGCGTTGATATGCAAAGTCGTGCTGTCAGGTCTGCGTACTAACTTAATTCTCCATACCGAGGTGCTTCATCGATCGGGGACGGGTGAGGCGGTGTAATATAAACGTGTCGACGTAAACATTTCTGTGATGGCATTCATTCCAGAGAATGTTAGTACGCGTATGGAGGTAGAGGGACTGAGGAGTTTGCTGCGGTGCGTATGCGGACTGGGGTATCGAGTGTCGTCAGTTACGACAGATCGCAGTCGTTCACTGGATGCTGCCATCCTGGATTTAGAGCCTGAACTCGGTGCCATCAATCATTACTTCTGGATGGCATCTGGTAGAGTGGATGGGCAATCAGCTCAGGCAGGTACGAAACGCATCAAAATACTATGTGGGAAGATTTCATGCATAGCTTTTGTAGGCAGCTAAGATGGATGGCTGCAGGGACATCGCCATGTGGACGGAGAAGGTGAATTCATATCTGTGGACAGCTATCCTTCGTGGAGCGGCGTCGGAGGTCACCAGGCTCATTTCACACCTGCCTGATGCATATTCGTGGAGTGCATCAGTGGCCTCTGGTCTGCGTTCTTGAGCAATTACAATCATACTCCATTGAAAATGAACAATTTTCGGAACGACCTCATCGGCCCCTTCACGAGCTGTTCACGTGAGCCTCTAGAAAGTCCACGACCTGAAGAGTTTGAGGAGGACAGGTGTATGGGAAGTTTCGGGACATCATCCTCACAAAGTCTTTCCGAAGAGATCTACTAAAGGCTGGCTCACATGGTGGTACCTCCCTATGTGAGGCCAGGGTCAACCGTTCGTTCGAACTGTTCGAGCGAGGGGGTCGCATTTGGGTCACGGGCCGAGGAAAGGGGTCGCAATCTCGAGAACTGGGTTGAGACAAGTCACAATTTCAGGCAGTTTAGGTTAGAACAGGACAAGGATTACAACAGCTGCGAGCTGCGGGTCATTGCAAGATGAAATAGACTTCCAAATGCCAGCCACAGGCGCATGCGTGGCGTATCCGACGGCAAGAATTGTTTGTGCAGAACGCCTCAGATTCGATTAAATATGCAAAGATAGACAGTTTTAGGCAAGCTACGGTGTTTTCCTTAAGGAATTAAGAACAGCTGAGTGCATCCCTATGAAAGGTTTGACTTCTTGGGGCTGAAATTGAAGTTCTTCGGGGTCCTACTTCTTTGGGGAAGATTCTTCCAGGCGACGGTAAAACATGTAATAAAGCAGAAATCTCGTAGTCCTCAAAAATTCCTTCGCCCCTCCCCAACAAGTTCTTCGGAGGAAGTTATTATTGCTGAAAGCTCAAAAACTCGCATGTGCTGCTCAAAAATCTATGGGAATAAAATGTTCGAACGTGTGATTTTCTCGAAAAATGAACTTTGAAAAACGGTAGGGAGCTTGCTAGAAAGAGCAAATCCAGTACTTCCACCCCATGAGAAAAGTGCATCTCAAAAGTGAAAATGAAGTGAGGTATACCCGCTGAAAGCTAAAAAGCTCGCGATTTCAGAAAAAGTGTTCGGCAAAACCCCCAATATGTTCGAACGTGTGATTTTCCCGAAAAATGAACTTTGTAAAATGGTTTAGAACTTGTTAGAAAGAGCAAATCCTGTTCTTTCACCACATGATAGAAGTGCATCATAAAAGTCAAAATAAAGTGAGTTATGGTCGCTGAAAGCCCAAAAACTCGCTTTTGCACGGAAAATGTTCGAACGAGACGATTTTTTGAAAAAGGGAACAAGCACTAAACTTTTCATACTGATTTTTTAGAGAAATATCTGAACTTTAAACTTCTTACAGATTCCTAAGATGTCGCGAAAGATTTTATGGGCCTTCAAAGTTGGAGGTGCGCCTTCTCAGAATTTCGGGTTTTTCGCTTCTAACAGAAGTACTTTCGGACGAGTTAGGTATTCCCTGTAATTTTCTGAAAGCGCACCCCAGCCTCAGTTCAAATCTACCTTAATAAGTGAAATAAATACGTCCTAAGAAAGCTACTCTCCTCTAAAGTTTGTTCTTCGCCGCGTCCCAATTTTCCAGCGTGGGGGGGGTGATACCTGCCGCGCTCCAATTGACGCCGCAACGCATACGCCGTAGAAAGCGGCGGCGCAGACAGTTCGGCGCCAGGGTCAACCCTGCGTTGCGCAATTCCAAAATTTTTACGATCCCCTCCTTTTCAGAGGGTATCGTACGATCCCCCGCCCATTCTACTCTTTGCTTTTTACATAATTTAATGCTCATCATTGATGTATGGGCAGTCACCGACATGAAGAAGTCGTGGACCGTGGTCAGTCCGCGCGCTTTGTCTCGCTCACAGGAGTTGAGGCAACATGAAGTTTTATTCATTGCATAAATGGAATTTCTAAATTTTTTGCGTCAACCAATAAATGGTAGTAATCGTAGAGATATCTACTTTTAGAAAACCTGCTAAGTTTTTTTCAATCTCTCAATTCTTTTCTTTTATAATCTAAAAAACTAAGCCCTATAGCAATTACGTTGCAGTAGAAACCCCTCCATTCAGAAGATTATATTTTTCTTCAAAAGCGGTTTCATGGAACCGGACACCAAATTTTTGAAAGTTCAAATACTTTTCTTCCCAAAAAGTATTCCAAATGTGGCGGATGTCCAATATTTCAAAAAGTCGTCCCATTGTTCCGTTTTTTGTGCACACGCGAGTTTTCTATGTACATTCAAACACTCATAACTTTCTTCATAATTAACTTTTTGCAGATTTTTAAGGCTAATTGGAAACTAGAAGGTTAGAGCTTTCGAAAAAGTACCTTACTTTTTTCAACGATCATTCTCTCGAAAAATAGTAACGTTGTTCCGTTTTTGAGGGGTGTTGCGAATCGGGGGCGCCCTACGCCAGGAGTCGCGGGCGAGGAGTGCGGCACGTGCATCTCAAGCAGCTCCTATGGTGGTTCTTCCCTTCCCGTACTTGATCGCCTACGCTGGACTACGGCCCGACCCCCAAGAGACCCTCCGGACTACCTGCAGCTACAACGCACGCCTCATTCTTAATCACCTCGAGCGCTGGATCGTCTGGCTCATATCCCGCCGACGATGGACTACAAGTTCGTGTGCAAAGAACAATCTTGCTACACTAACAGACACCAATTGAATTATATTTAATTACCTACTGAACTACTTACAATTGCTAAAGTGTTAGTATGTTACATGAACTAAAAATACGTCAAACCTCATCCGCCGGGAGGGCCTGTTGCCTACGTCGCCTGGCCCGGAGTGATCCGCGGCCAGTGTTGGGAATATCACATCGTCGTCCAAGTCCGACGGAATAACAGGACGTAGGATAAGTTCTAAGGGCTCATGCCCCAGGTAGCAGCCACGTCACGACCAGCCTGGGCGAGGTCCAAGTCTCTCCGAGAAGGGAACGGATTAGACCGTTAGGGTCGTTAGTGGGAATAGCTGAACTAGTTAGTTGGGCCGGCAGGGAGAGACGCAACGACCGACGAAGTGGAAGCTGATGGCAGAGCCATCACAAGGCGAACCGCACAGGCGAAGATGGAAGTCGACGACTGGCGTTGCCTTGATCGATGCCACAGGAGTGGCTGCGGTTTCCCGCATGATATTGAACTAGAGAGCAAAGGGCAGGTGGTCAAGGCGGCTGGCTACGGTAGGAACCAACACACCCGGGAAAATCCTTAGGAAGCGATCTCGCGATTCGCGACACTCCCGCCCCAAAAAGGAATTCGCTTGGGCGTAAGCCTGTCATGTGAAGGCGTAGTGTTGGTTGCTGCATTTACCCGTGGGCGAAAAATGTGAAAAAGGTATGGTAGGTTGACATAACCGGCTCGGCGGTGTTGTTAGTGAAATTGCGATTTGTCTTACATGTTAGTAGTAACTTCTTTTATGACTTGGTGTTAGATACATGGAGTAACATTGGAATAACATAACAACGTGAAAAACTTCTCAAGTTAAGTTAGTAAGTGGTTAGTAATACATGCCATAAAGAAAATGAACTAAAACTACGATATCAAAGTATCATATCTTCTCAAGTGGTGCGGGAACCCATGAGAGTTACCTGAACCTAAATTGAGAATATGAACCCTTAAAACTCTTATTAGTGAGAGTTAATAAATAAAGAATAAAAGGCTGAACTATACTGAACTAGCTGAACTATTTCCCTTACCTGATGCCTTTGCCAGGACTCTTCACTGATCACTCTCTGGCTTAGTTCAGGTATGGCGCCCTGGGTTTCAGGGATTCTGGACTATGGTGTGGGGGGGGGTTGGTGACCGCCTCCCGAATCCCAGTTCTTTGTAGGGCCGTCTATACACGGGATACCTGGTTGCCCCGAGAAGAGGTGCTGTGTAGGTCCTGTAGGCTAATGAACTATAAAACTCGTGGGGCCACATGCTAGAGATGTCCTGGATTATGAAGGGGTTTTTGAAACAAAAGGTTCTGTGGTGCCCTTCTTCACCACAGCGAGAGCAAGGGTCCCTACGGATGCATGTACTGTAGTGGCGTTTAATGCAATTACTGCAAATGCCGTGCTGAATTACATAATCGGCTCTTTTACTGAGCTCCTTGATCTCTGGGCAGCCCGAGCTATAGTGCTCGAAATCTGCGCAGAAGATACAAGGGTCTCTCTGCACTGAACTATCCCGAAATGTCCGTTTGGGGAATTTTTTGTAGTCCCCTTCCCTCGATAGGTATTGAAACGAGGGTCCGTTGAGTAGAGGATACTTCGTTGGCTCGGGCGATGTGGTTTTCTCGAACCCGCCACTCTTGAAGGTCTTTTTTGATTGGGCGATCAAGAGTTCTCGACGTTTCTCTTCGGACATTTGGTCAATCACGAGTTCCTGTAACGGAACGGGATAAGTAAGAGTCCGATTTCGAACTATTTACTGTACTAAATTGTTAAATCTGAACTATTTTATCAAGTATGTGTTAACGAGTCGCATGAGATCACATGAGATCGCCTGAGATCGTTTTGTGTTAGTGAGTAAGTTGAACTAGTTGTTCAGAAAGAAAGGGGGTAAGTACTCGTTAAACATCTTGATTACGTTAGGGTGAACTATTCTGAATTATTCGGGTAAACAACCAAATGCAAGTCAGGTAAAGAATTTCATCACTCTGTACTAAAGGGAGTAAGTGGGTTATTCACTCTTTGAAAGAGTGTGAATATTGCTAGTCGGACTAGCTTGTTACTTGGTAACATATATTGATTGGCTTGTAAGTACAATGGATAAGTCATGATGAAATTCTTGACTTTGTCTAACAAAGTAGTATGAATTACGTTGACTTGCGAAATGGTTCCCTCTACGAAAAAAGGTTTAGTGCATATTGCAATTCATTCAATGAATTATGAATGACGTCATAAGTTGCCTTTTGAAGTTTTCGTATCGAGTGATTCGATTTTCGAATATTCGAAAACTTCGATCTTTCAACGGTGATCTCGTGAATTAAACATTCGATCACTATTGAATGATCTCTTCAAAAGACAATACTGTACTAAGAAAATCCGTACCTGGATGAGCTCTGCTAAGCTCTTACGGGGTTCGTCGTCGCTCATGGCAAATGTGAATTGCAATAATACACTCTTTCTGGAACTGTACTAATGTTAGTATTCTGAACTGGTTCTTAGTGGGTGAATAGACGAGAGTGAGGTTAGTGAACTATGAAAGAAGATCGAATGGAAATGGTCGAATAAGGCAGAAAGGCGTTAGGATGTCGCAAAATCCGAAATTACGATTTTGTGCTGCGCGCCGGCTGTCGATGGCGCTGCCACGTGGCAATCGATAACTATCTTCGCTGAGCGCCAGGGCGCGCTATTCTACGTCTGAACTATTTCGTCATAGATTTTGAATATTTCGGCGCTGGCGACTTATTGATTTATCGATTTCTGTGCCTTTCGACTGCATTGCCATTCTGTACCCGTACTATTACTACATGTGGATAGACGGTAGAGTTGGTTAGTTCAAGGATGAAGAGTGGCTGAAGATTCGTTAATACAGAGGTGAGTGAAGATGAACTATTGCTTTTCCGGCGGTAAGTGAGTTATGCATGTTATTTTTTGCTGTACTATATTTGCCGGACTGTTTTTGTTTTCCTTTGCGGTTGTGTGCGAGTCGGTATTGACTCTTGTTTTCTTGTTTTTGCAAAGGACTCTGTACTATTTGCTGAAACTTCTAGAGGGATCAGCTGATTGAGGGAACGCTTTAGAATTTTAGCTGTTCCCACTTTGAGTTTGACGGATCGCGGGGAACCGTCTGCCGAACTAACTATCTCCGTTATAAGCCCTAGTGGCCAATTTGTCCGAGATGTGTTTTCTTCTTTCGTAAGTACTACATCTCCGATTTTGGGTAGAGTGGCTGCACTCTGTTTAGGAGCGGTACTGTTTTGGCACTTTTCGGCTAGAGTTTGGAGATATTCTTTATGCCAGGTATTCCAAAAGCGTTCAAGAAGGTCTCGCAGAACCGTATAGTAAGTTATTAGATATTCGTGCGAGTCTGAACTAGTTAGCTGATCGTTAGAAGTTACGCGTGTATTAGCTGGACTAAGGTTGGCCAGATTGAACTGTGGGTTTATGAGGTCGATTGGCCGCAACACAAAGATCTGATCGTATGACCCGGTTAGTACAGGTGTTATGGGTCTTGTATTAAGTGTTGCTTCTATCTCCGTCATGAGGGTTTGTAAAGCCCAAACGTCGATAGTCTTCCTGTGAAGTGCTTTTTTCATAGCCGACTTCACGGAACCGACCAGTCTTTCATAAAACCCACCTTTCCAGAGGGAAAGTGGTGTGATGAATTCCCAAACTAGGTTTCTGGCCGTTATGAAGTTCTGAACTAATGTATTATTTCTAAGATTGGTTAGTTCATTGATTAATACTTCTTTTCCGAGCTTAAACGTGGGAGCGTTGTCACTCAGCACGAGACTTGGGGCGCCTCGGCGGGCTACAAACCTTCTGAAAGCCAAGAGGAATTGAGGTGCGGAGTTGTCCTTGACTACTTCGAGGTGCAGTGCACGAGTTGCAGTGCAAGTGAACAGGCACACCCAAACTTTTTTGAGTTGTCCTGACTCAGACTGAACTAGAAGTGGCCCGGAGTAGTCTAGACCAGTGTTTTCGAAGGGACCACTCCGTACAACTCTGTGTGAAGGAAGGTCAGGGGGGTTAGGATATTTATATGAGCGACCTTGCAACCGTCGGCAGACGACACATTTTGATATTGTGCTGTTGACGAGACGGCGAATCTTGGGAATCAGATAATGACTCCGCAAGGCTGCTGTAAGATGGGCTGAACCCGCATGAAATAGTTTTTGATGGTAATCGAGGATTATCATCTTAGTGAGCGGGTGTTTCTGAAGTAGGAGTATAGGTGTTTTTGATGATGCCTCTACTTCAGCGTTCGCCATCCGCAAGTGCACTTTGTATATGCCGTTGTCTTCGATTAGATGGAACAGTTTCGCGTGGCTTTGAAGTTGAGCTGCTCCTTCGCGATAGTGCTCGCGAAGTAAGAGGAATCTAGCTGCTTCTGAGTCGCACGATTCGATTGTGGCCGCTTTTGACACCTGATCAAGTAGAGTTGAACTACTAGGGATGGCTTTCAGTTTGCTTTTGCTTGTAGCTCTGAGTTTCGCTAGATATTTTAGTACATAGCTCGTAATTCGAAGTAGTCTGGAGTATGAGTTACTTAACTTAAATGGAATAAATGAACTATATGACTGCGTCGTTAATGCCGTTGTGGATTTTAACTCCATCTCGGCCTCCTTCGAGCGAGGGGGCTTGGAGGTGAAGTCAAAATCTGCGTTCGGCCAGTGATTCACAGGGGTTATTAGAAACTGAGGACCATGCCACCATATGTGATCTTCTATGTCCGTAGCGGAGATGCCTCGGGTGGCACAATCAGCTGGATTAGTTTCTGTATTAGTATAGAAGAATTTATATGAAATACTGGCTTTGGTGAGCTCGTCAAGTACCTCTTTTATGGCCTTAACCCTGTTGCTAGTAAATGTCTTCAACTGCTTGTTAGAGTGAATCCAATATAATGCTATCTGTGAGTCGGATAGCAGTTGAATTGACTCTGGTGTTATGTTAAGTTGCTGTATTAGAAACTGAACTATTTTAGTAGCTAGGGTT
>KZ345503.1:36575-49026 GCA_002352805.1 Teladorsagia circumcincta
CCCGAAAATGTTAGAACGTGACGGTTGACCCTGGTCTCAAGCCAGTGATTTATGGGTGAAAAAGAATCACGATTTTCCAGGGAAGAATTCCTTTAACTAATAAACTTGAACAACTCATTGGCGAATTGCGTCACTAAACAGCATACGCCCGTTCAGCCACATCCACGTCCGAACCGTTCATTAATTCGTTTCATTTCCAGTCGTCGACGAAGGCGCAGTGACGTTCTTCAGCTGACTGGCTGCGACTGGACGGCCACAAATTTCCTCCCCTAATGAAAGTGCCTCCCTCTGACTCTTCTCCCTCCCAAATGCTCTATTGATCCGCTGGCAGCTTGTTCTTTGACGGCTATGGCCACTCTCTCTGCTTCGCTTATGTGAGCTTCTCACGTCGGTTCATAATTGAAAATCTCTACCAGTGACCATCGACACTTTTACTTTAGAAATGCCATGACTACCATTTAAACCTCACAATTTCCTATGGCGGCCTTTTTATTCTTTGCTGGTCGCGAAAGTCTTTTTGAACGGGCCCCGTGGATGGACCAGAGCCACTAGTTACAACGAAGACCCCCTCGAGAGTGCTGTTTCCGGACTCTGTCATTTTTTGAATTCTAATATATCGTTATGCAATTGCAATATACCATGAGCTCTCAGAGTTCTTTCATTTCCGAATGCCGGCTTCACTTTAGGGAGCTCTCAGTTTTTTTCGCTTATAACCTAGGAAATAACCTTTTCTAACAAGTAACTGATCAGAGGTCGAGGGGGTAGGCGGGCAGCGGCGCGAGCGGCGTGGATATGGCCCTGCTGGGCTGCCAGAGGCATGTCTTTCGCTCGAAACCCGCATCTTCGATTTTTTTTTCTGAGATGGGTGCCCCATTGATAGCTTTCTACCGAAGCAGCATTTATTTATTTATTTATTTATTTATTTATTTATCTATGCGTTCAATGACGCGCTATAATGGAGCATTTGGCTGTACGGGAAACGGTTATGCAGATTAAGACGAACAGAATAAACTTAAAAGAAAAAGTAAACCGAAACTCGCTAAAAGACTACAAAACCCGTGATTAGTTAAAACAAATAGAAATTAGTAAATGACACGAGAACACACACCAAGGAAGCCGCTCAGGCGAGGAGCGTCCTCAAAACGTAAGCAAAGGAACGTAAGCATCAATTATATTGACAATCGCTCGTGAACATTTGATGCACGGCGTTCCTAGAAATGATGGCATCCGCAACTTGAATCTCATCTTCGTGACATCTAGGTGAAGAGAGGTGATAAGACGAGGAAGCAATAAACTTAACCGAAGGAACAAAACGCCTCGGGCCCTTCTTAACACTATGCAATCTTCACTTCAGAATTATTCCATCTGTCCAATGTTTGATAAACACAAGATATGGTTCTTGCTTTGTTTTGTTTTGTTTTGTTTTGCTCACAACCCAGCGTTCTTGTTGAACAAGATATAGTATTTATTCATGTCTGTTTGTTATTTATTTTCCTGTAACAATACTTTATTTATTATATATTTTCATTGTATAGTTCGTTATATAGTATTGCCTTTTGTGGTACAGACTGCCCACAAAGGCGAAAAATATATAATGAACATAAACATGAACAATAAATAAATATATAATGAACATCGTATTGTAACAAGAAAAACTGTGACAATTGTGAAATTGAAGAGTTTTTCTAGGATGCACGCTTTTCTAATAAATTTCCTGTTTCACAGGAAAGTTATACAAATGGTGCTGTTCTACTGTGAGTAGATTGTGAAGGAAGTGCTTGCGTTTTTTGGTGTTCCACTTTTAGATGCTTAATTTTTTTCTGATTTCCGGGAAAGGTGTCCCCGAACTATATGCCATTCTGAAGAGCTTCTGTTGCTCTATTCAGAAGTGTGGCCAATTTTGTTCAATAATAATTTCTTATAAAATTTTGGGAGGGCCAATTTGCATGGTTTCCTTTTTCAAAACAAGCCTCTAAAGCGGAAGCAAGTCATGATATTCAAGGAGGACTCGGCTGAAATTTATAATAAACATGTCTTGAAGAAGTTGCTCAAAAACTCTTTGCAACGATAGCGAGAGCCTTGAAGATGATGATGGTGGTGGTGGGAAATTGGACAATGCCAAGGGTTAGCCGAAAGCGCTGCTTCAAGAGCGGTCACACAGAACTATTGAGAAGGTTCCTCCTATACTTATCGTACTTGGTTTGTAGCTTGTTGTTAAACGGAAAGAGATGGAAAGTCTAAAAATTTTGCGTAGGGCGTGCCGCTGCAACCACTTTGAAGAGCCTTTCCCCATTTTCGAGCTTGTTTATGCAATGAAAAGGACCTGCGTTTCTAATCATTCGCAACATTCAATCAGAAGCGGATACCTTGCTACAGCATACGAGCCTTTGCTGGATGGATTGTTCGCGATAGGCTCCACGAACTTTGCAAAATTTAAAGTGTAGTGAAGGAAGTTTGAGGTGATTTTCATGAAGTCGGCGGCTAGTCTAGCTCTTCGGAACCAGGTGAAAGTTATAATATGGGAAAGTACTTTCGATAATATGTCAGATTACTGCTAGAACTCTAACACATTTGCCCGGAATCCCTTATTATAAAAGAACAGATTGATCCCTAACAAGTGGCTCGGACGCACGTCGCGCAACCAACCCTGCACAAGTTGAACCAGCTGGGCTACGGAAAAGACCTGCTTCCATCTTACTCCATAGACCTTTTGCCTATCACATATAGGTCACTTCCTGATGATGTGGATAGCTTCCTCAACAAGTTATGATGCAAACCAAACATGATGCTGAAACGACCTTGGCCGAATTGATCGTATGCAGAATTCCAGTATTCTGCTAAAGTGTTCTAGTTGAACCTGCTCCTTATTGCCAGAGGTATGGGGATTCTAACATCTTTTATTTCAATTGAAAAAGTTCTGTACGAGCCGAGATACATGCTTTTGAAGTTTAGGGACGAAAACGCAAGAACTTCCTTCCCGCCCAAGGCTGATGTCAGAGTCTGCGATCCGACGCAGGTTTCGCTGAATTTCGCGATTTCCGCGATTTGCGCGTAACTGTGATTTTCGCGATTTGCGCGAAACCTGCGATGATTGCAGGAGTTGAAGTGACCCGATCAATACCGCGAGGTGCTGTCAATGGACTAACCTGCAACCCCATCGCAGGTTTCACGCAAATCCGAAAACCGCGGTTACGAAATCGCGAAAATCAGCGAAACCTGCGACGGATCGCAGGCTCTGACACCAGCCTAATATTTAGCGCTTCTTTTTCCCTTTTGTTTCCATTGGATAAATCGAGTACGTTCGATAAATGCTGTTGAAGCGGAAACGACATTATCCTTCAATGTCCTACCTACGCAGGAATGGTCGCAGCAACCGGTTGAGTAAAGGGCCCGAATGCCACTCTACTGGTTACTTCTATTAGTGGATGAAGAGTGCGCTGTCTCGTCTCTGGCTACTTCAACCTCGTTTTGGTCTTTTGAGCCGTCGGTGTTGCTCGGAGACTCAGTATTCGATTTTTTTCGGACGCCACGTCTTTTTTATGGTACCTGGTAATTGAGGGCTTCTTCTTGTATAGGTAGAGGTGCTGTCAAGAAAGCAGCGAATTCCTTTTGTAATCGAAGTTTCTTTGGGAATTCAAGCTAACTGACGTTCTCAGCCCTATCAACTGGCTCCAAGCGGCCCGGCCCGAGTGCCAAAGCGCCGTTCCATGTAGAGTCATTCATTCTCAGAATCCGGAATTAACAAAGGAACACACTCATTAAGCGTGCCCTGGCTAAAGCTCAGTGAGGCGGACGATAACGCAGTGCTCTATTCACTTCTTCCCGTTTCTTTCCCTGCTTCATTTGCCTCCTGTGGAACAGGTACCGAGTTCTATCAAGCTGTGCGTACCTAATCGTCTAGTTTCCCATGTAGTTTGACCGCTTCAGCAATTGGAAGCCTTAGTAGGTCATATAGTAATACGATGGTACTAGCAGTTTTGCCTGCGATTTCTAAGCTAACCAAGTTTACTGAAATGCGATGTTATTTCCTCCACCTACGCTCGCCTTTCGTCACAAGGTTTCGTCCGTCCCTCTGAGGTGCTCAACGCAATCGATATGCTCTCCATTCCCCACCTTCACCTTGTTTTCTCTCGACTTCGTCCTAGCCCTACTTTTTGGGAATTCTGTCCCTTGACGTCTTGTTTTTCCTCACTCATCTACCTTTAACGCTAGTGGTAACTACAATGCACAGCGTAATACACGTAGAAGCCCACTTTTGTGGTATTGCCAAAAAAAGAAGAAGCAGAAGAAGCCATGCAACTTCAAACTTAACACGAAACAAGGGATTCATCTTGATTGTACGTTTCGGGGACATCTCTAAATTCCTGCTTGTCAGAAACATAATGGCATCAAAAAGGTAATGCGTAGTATAGAAAGTTTAGAGCTGAACAAGAGTTATGCGAAAAAAAATGATCCTCGAGAATTCTTGAACTTCTCTCTTCTTGCAACCTCGGTATGTTAGTGTGAGTCCGTTAGATTTCTTATGCCTTACGGAGCTGTTTGGTGGGGCCTTTATTCCAAAGGCCTAACGTTTCGACTACTGAATCGCGTCTTCAGAGGCCTGAACGTGTTTCAATTGTCTCTAGGGGTTCCTGATTTGATGTCCGAACCGTTAGAGAGGATGAGGCGCTTAGTGGAGTAGAGCGTGAATCTCATCCTTGAAACACGTTCAGGCCTATGAAGACGCGATTCAGTAGTCGAAACGTTAGGCCTTTGAAATAAATGTTCCAGCAAACAAGCTCGTAAGGCTCGAGAAATCTAACAAATCCTCAAAAAATTCTTCAAAACCAGTTCGAGAAGATAATCATGAGAAAAACGAAATGTTTTGAGTGGCATAGTCTTTAGAGCTGCTCTAAGATGGAGGCTCACCTGAAAGCCTGGAGTAAAGGCAGTTATTCGAATTGCTTATTGCCTCACACGCCAAAAACCACAAAGAGAGCTCTGGAGTCGCTCTCTTTTTGACAAAATCCTTTTCCTCAAAGGACTGATAATGCAAAAGAATGGACACCTAAGTCAACGATTATTTTAACGAACAGATGTTCTCTAGGAAATTAGTGAGGAGGAGTCCTCGTCACTAATTTCTTGAAGAACATCTTATACATATGAGGCTCAGGGATAGCTCAATTCTATCATATCTTAACGAACAAAATTATATTATAGCAGAAAGAACTAGCGGACGGTCGGAGCAAAAACAGTGGAACTTCCATTTTGTTGTTCAGTTGAAAAGCATTCAGCCAATCCTTCTTTGTGAGGCGTAGTCGCGATATCCAGCTTTCTTCCTCCTTTGAAAGTAGTCTTCAGTACTACACCGCTGACAATTGTATTCTACTACGAAGTTTTCCAATTTGATCCCTTGCTACAAAATTAGCCTCCATTAGCACCTTTTGACTCACATGAACATTCATATAGGACACAATGCTCGGGAAATAGGTAAGGGAGGAATTCTGTGACTTCATGCTTTTGTTTTTGTTTGTTTTCTTTCCTTATCGTTTTGCTATGTTTTTTTTTCGCATTTTTCCAATCATCCAATACGAAGAAGTATTGCGCACTATTGTATGTAAGGCTTCTCGCTTTTGTTACAACATCAAGAAACATTCCGTAGGGTATTCTGTATAGGAGCTTATTTTAGCACGTTTCCTACAATCTCTCGGTGGCATTAACGCACATGTTTCGATTGTCTCCGCCGAGAGTAGCAGCTGAGCAGCCTACCTCTTGGCAGTCCTGAGTGAGGAAAAGTAGATAGTCGTTACTCCATTACTTCGTTTCTATTCTTGTTCACTTCACTTAAACAGAGAATTTGAATCATGAAGCTTTGCTAAGAAGTGAAATCCATTCGAACTTAGTAGAAGTAGTAAAGTGGCCTCGTTTCATCTTACTCGGCTAATCGAGTCTTCAATCTCCCTCTTACACGAATCACGCGAGGTTATTCTTGGGAAGCGAAAAATAGCATAAGCGGACATGTTTTTCCTCGATATTGTTGATCCTCATAGCCTCTAGGCAACCAGAAACTCGTCTTCTCTTCGAGGCTACAGGAACTGAGAAAAGATTAAGGTTGTAGTAAGTAAACGGGAATATGAGTTCGGAATTTTACAAAGTGCAGACTAAGTCTTTTTGATAACTCGAATCTTGTGAGGCCGACCTCCAGAGTAGGTCTTAAGGGATTCGAGTTATCAAAAAGACCAATTCAGCGCTGTGCAAGATTCTGGACGAAATTGAAGGCCCTAATCATTCTGGAAAGATTGGTTGGCGATCGTGCCAATTGTCATTTGATTTCCGACTGTTAGGTCTATTTATAGTGAAGAGATACCTAATGTGTCGACCGTCGTTTCGTCGACCATTGACTCCCTTTGTTGAGCGCTGCTTACGCTGTTTACGTCGTTGTCAACTGATGGGTTACCCGTACGCCGAAAAATTCCTCAAACATACCTTCCGACTGGAGGTTTCGAAGGCGGAATTTAATGTGAGAGGCAGCCCACCTTTCACGCCCAACCGCACATCAGTGAGGAAAAAGATTCACTTTTGGACCCTTTTTCCCCATTGATTTGAGCGTTAGGCGTGTTTCATCGGTGGTGACCTCATTATTGCTAACGCTTTCTCTGCTTGAGCGGCTAGAGTCAGACGGCGAATGGGTAGGCGGGCAATGGCGTGACGACAAGGCAAGTGGGAGCATATCCTTCGCTGCAGAATCGTGCCGACCCTTACAGGGCCACCCACTTTTCCACCTATACTTCCCCATCCTCGACTCCCGATCTCATCATTGGATCCCCGTATAACACAACGTTTGTTCGTAGGGCAGGCCCGTGTCCTAGTACTGCTTCATGCTGCCTTTAGATCAGAGTGTAACAGCCCTAGTTCCAGGATCTTCACTTGACCCAATGCTGTTACCGTCCAATTTCGAACGAGGTAGAGGCATCCACAATGCATTCATTACCCGCAAGCAATGAGGTTCGCAACAAGCCGAATAACGAGCTATGAAGCTTATCTATCTCAGTGTGTCCAGTATTTTATCCACTGTGAAAGTCTAGGAGTTCAGAAACTGTTTTAATTTTTTTCAAATTTTCAGTGAACCTAATCTGAGTCGAAGCATTTTACCAAGGGGAGTTCGTTCATTCAGGGTGATCCGCGCCTTCTCGAAACGCATTCTTGCATAATATGTATAGTTGGAGATTGGCGAAGGGGCAAAGGTGCGTGGAGTGCTCACCTGCGAGCCCTTTCCTCTAAATGGTCGTTAAATGCCAAAAGGGGGTGAGAATATTTTTATGCGGAACTGCAGCTTTCACACGCTCCGTGGAACACTTCGTTCATGGCGTCGACTGCCTGCATAAAAGGCTTCCCTCGAACTGTGCACCAGAAACAAGGTTAAGTTAGACCAAAAATAGAATGTTGCCGTAATAGCGTCATGCTTTGTACTGAAAACAAGGGGGAATTCTGTAATTGTGGCCGCATATGAATATTGGTGGCGTTCGATGGTGTAAAACTCTGCGGGAAAATTTCTAGAACCACAGACCATTCCTTGATTCCCTTTTTTGACATATAGAAGGCCACTCAGTAAGAATGGACCATAGTTCTGTATTCCATGCCCACCCCTCTATACCATGCAGAAAACCGTCTTGAAAAGGCGCGGCCCGTCCCCAACGTCGACCATCCAAGCTGTTAAATTCCTTGACTGCTTATGGTTAGGGTGAGGTGATTCTTGCTGATTCCTGACAATCTTATGCCTTCAAAAAATTGATATCACCTTCTCTCGTTCCTTTGCGCTCGACATGCAGTCTGGCAAGTACTTGTGGTCCAGCCTACCAAAACATGAATCTCTACGGTTATAGCTTCAGAAAAAACAATGTGTCCAGGCACCACTAAATAGTTTTGGATATTCTGAAGTCAGCGTTAATTTTCTGCCATGATCTTTTGACGTAGTTGAGTTAGTGCCGGCTGAAGAAGAATGATTTGCTTGGGTTGTTCATGAGCCTTCCTCTATGTCGATCTGCAGTCTGTTCGCGTCATACCATTCACTAAATCACGGAAAATCGGCTATCCCACAAAGTTCTAGCCGCAAAACGTCACCTTTGCAATAAATGCGTCAGAAAAGCGCCATTTCTGTGCGATGGTGAGAATTTATGACGCCACAAGTGAGCGGGGAGATGACGAGCATCGAATTTCTCACTCAACGTTGAACTCTTTCGTAAAGACCAAATTCCGAATGGTAGCGCAGTTGAAGTATCGCTCCAAATTCACTTTTTTTAAGATTGCAATAGAGCCTCAGACTTTCGCCAGTTGTTCCTACATTCCATAACGACCATCATTTACAAGCAACACGTTGGTATTGAAAACTACCGTGTTGTGATTCAATTTCCTGTGTTATTTCTTCTCCTCAACTGTTCAATTTCCAGGTATTTTTTTGGCCTTCCAGATCCATTGTAAACATTCCTTTTCTCTACACACTGGATAGGGAAAAATATCATTTTCCTGACACTCTCCTATTACCTTACTAGGGTATTTTGGAGACGGTAGGACCCCTGGGCATGTAACTCGTGGTCTGAAACGATCCGGATCTTCAAAACGATAAGCCAAAACAGTTAGAAGGCCATTTTTCTGTCTCTACTTTCACAGTAAGCTCCCTTTCTCTTCATTTTCTGTCCCTTTCTTTCGAATTCCATAATGACCCTTGGTTCGCTGCTGAGCAAAAGCCGAATGACTGCCTTGTGGAGCATTGCAGAACGCTTAGAAGGCAATGAAAGTTATTTATTTCGCTTAGAAGCCAATGAAAAAAAATGAATTGTCTCTGAATTCCCATCTCTTTCGCCCAATGGACGCCTTTTTCCATTACAGGCACTCTTAAGAATCTGGAGCTATCATGATAAAATGTGGTTTGGTCGTTGATTCATACTGATCTTGAGGGAACGCAGACCGTCGAGACACCGTTAGAGTTACCAGTCTTCGCAGCTGAATGAAAAATCGGCCATGTTCTGGTCAGACCTGTTTCGAAAATTTTGTGAACAATTACCTTGCTTGAGTGAAAAGTTCCACTGTTTGGCAATTTTTATACTTCTCATCGAATGGTCTCCGTAATCTCCGAAAAACACAGGCTTGTACACCGGCTGCCCCACCCCAAGTCATTGTTTAGGCCAAATCGCATTCAAATTGTTACAACAAATGTATTTACTAATGGAAGCATCCCGAAAGGAATGGAAGCAGAATGCGTGCCGCATCCCGAAAGGAATTGACCATCGGCGAACGCGTGTCCTTCCTTTATGTTCTACGTGATGCTCACTTTTCGTGTCGACTTCTTGCGAAGTTTAATCGAGCTTCGTGCACTTCTGCAGTATTTATTCATACTGGTCCCACGATTTTTCCATTCATCAGTGCCACGATATCTTCAGGCTCAATAGGCCGCATTAATAAGCACCTCTTTTATTCGGCCGTTGATAAAATCACGGCATTCTCCTTGACTTCAACAGTTTTCTAATATCCTCGATGCGTCACTCTTCCGTTCGCATTACAGAAGAACCACCTTGGAGAGCCTCACAGAAACGATTTAACCGGTGAGCTTGAAAGTCGCTGATTAGGTTCTCCTGAAAATGTACTGAGCTTATCAATGGAGACCCTTTGTATTCCATTTATTGAACTTTCTTCGTTTTTCTTCTGGCGCTTTTTCTCATTACCCACTATGTACAATACTTTACAAAGGTACGTAAGCTGGGGTCAACGTACCTAATGGCAGACCTCACTGTTCGAGCTTCAAAAATCTCTCACCGATTGGCACTAATTTACTCATCTCAACCCTTGCCACGGTGAATTACTGCAGACGATCAGGAGGTTCGTTCAGTGTGTTGCAGGGCGCGCCCGAGTGATTAGCGAGAGTGTGATTTCATGCGCCCATACCAGATCTCAAGGCTTTCATTTCTAGACGCAGTAACTACAAATCATCAGCCGTGCCTTTAATGAAGATTCCACTATATGCCGAAGGGACGAAGGGGAGACCTACCTAGCGAAAGACAGCCGGACCATCCGAGAGTGCTGCCGACACGCATTTTCACGGAGAGGATGTGCTCCAGCGACTTAGCGACAGTTACTTAACTGCATACAGTATACTCGCTTCGCTTGGAATCAATTTCATTTGCGAGGTGAACACTTTGTTGACTAGACTTATATGTACCAAATGAGTGCCGGATCTGGTAAGAAGGGCTTTATCACGATAAGCATATAAATTCATCCCTCATACTGATTTGGTTTTCCATTTTGTTAGTGATTGATTTCGCTCATCATTTCCATCACCTACTGCCCGTTCCATTTTCATGTCAATAAGAGTGGGTCTGAGAGTACCCAGCAGACTTCTTATGTAATGGGTAGTATCACAATTCTAGATCATGAAGAAGGGAAACTGCAAATCTATACAAGTTCACAGTGTTGTTAATGTTGTTTTATTCTAGTCTGATTCAACATTCCCGATATGGAAAGGGGAGGGGCATTATGTGGACCGAGAGAAACCCATACACCCAACAGACCAAGAAATCGACACCAAGTTAGTCTTCACATACTGAAGTGATGATACACCACTTTGACATGATACCCTCCCCTTTCTCTTCTTTCTTGCCTCAATTAAATATGTCGCTCCTGTAGATCACCATTATCTCCCGATCAATCCATATTTTCTCCGCCTCGATCAAAAATCACATTTTTGGTACAGTTCCTGCCGCTTTCCTTCATAAATGTTTTCCAGAACGGCAGTCTCGTCCTTTGAATCCACGGCTTTCGTTCTGTCGTTCTGGGTTGGATTCAGTTCCGTTTTCCAAGCGGCTGTTCTTGTTTTTCTATTTTCACACTTGTTTTGGATGACTAATCGCGTGCTATCAGCCGATCTTGAAAAATGGGCCAAATTTTGTGGTTTACGCCTCCTGCTTACTTCTTCCAGTAACGAGCTTTCAGCTTTTTTCTTGACTATTTTCGAGCTTCCGCAAGCTGCAGAACTGGCTCAAGACTCAAACACCTACTTTGAAAGCTACATTTAAATCATGGAATTGAGAAGCTTTGAAAAGATGAGAATCACTGCTGATCAAAGGCATGAGTTCGCTCTCTTCGCTTTGCTTCCTCTTGAGTGTTTCCGAGTTCCCGCAATTTAAAGAACTGGGTCAAAATTCGAATACTTACATTGAAACCCTTTTCGCTATTCTGTAGTTGGTTGAACTATGATGCATGCAACCGACTATAGCGTAATTAACCCTTAAAATAGGACCTTTCCAAAATTACGTCATCGATAATTTTGTGTAGTAGCTACCGCTCCTAGGATCATCTGTAGAAGTCGCTGACATACGGTGGATTCTACCTGGGATTTCATCCACGGACCGGTAGCGACCACTCTTGTCACCATACCATCTCCGCTAGAATGAATATTTTTGGAATAATAATTGATTTGAATAAAAAAATTCAACCACCACTCTTACAAACACACAAACTATTTTGGGGGTTGCGTTACGACTTGTTGTACTAACTTACCCAGGGCAGCTCGCCTTGACCTGTGATGGACCATGAGTGAGATCTTTATATTTCTAGTGGTGCACTATTTTTTCATCAAGCTGGCGCCCCTCTCTCAACAGTAGAATAAAATAACTCGTTTAGTATATTGATGAATTGTTTGAACTCAAAAGCTTTGATTTCTTTATTTTGGATAGAATGTCGTTTTTGAACTTCAAATTATTTGTACTTTTTTAGAAGTTTTTTATTAAAGGGGGGTGGGACTCGAAGAATGGTTTAGTCTCTGTTTCGCACTTGCCCTTAGACGGAGACTGAACCAGAAGAATATCCTCTCCCTGTGCTCATCACATCAGTAACGGAAGAGAGGAAAAATTTAATTCGATGCGACATTATTTCATGGAATATTGAACAAAGTTTTCAGTTTTGCAGATACGTCAAAAAGCTTTAAGTTTTGATGTATTATTTAAGATTGACTAGTAAAAATCAAGTATTTATTATTTATTTATTCAATAGATCCGGAATGTGTGGTATTGCCTTTGGGTACACATGTGTACCAACAGCAGTCAAAGGGTTAATGCATTAATTCACCCCTGCGTTTTTTTTCTATAAAAGCCGAGTGCTTGATCTGGGGTACCCGACAGGAGGCCCGTCGCGCTGCAAGAAGGCAGAGTCAGCGGACGAGTAGCAGCGCGTGCTGTGCAATGGGGAACATACAATGGCACATTCTTTTAAACTTGACGCGAAATCACTACAATGCGCGCTGCGGCTCGAGCGCTAACTGTGTCTTCTTGCCGTGCGACGGGCCTCCTTTCGGTTAGCCTTAAAGGCAAGCTCCGCGGTAAAAGGGGTGTGGAAAGGGGGTGGGTTTTTACCACTTTTCTTGCATCACCAGATGGGTTAATTGTCGTACAATCCCCGCTATGATAACGCTGCTGCAACCGCG
>KZ345503.1:67926-84307 GCA_002352805.1 Teladorsagia circumcincta
GAATAGAAATGCGACAGGAATTATGAGACAACCCAATAGTTTCGACGACGATCTGAGTCAAAGTTGTATGAACTCGGGTATAGTTACAATCTCTGTTTTCTATTTCTGGGAGGTGGGTTATTCAAGACCGTTCTAATGTCTTCAAGGATGCCATATCCTGTGGATTTAGATTTGCCTGGTTGAATGAAACGATTGAAAAGAGGCTTCTCGTTTCATTTTACAGTACTCTACATGCTAAATCTGACGTCTTCTGAATTCTGATGTCATTCTAACTCGTCCCCTTCACCAATTCTGATGCTAATGCGAGAACGCTGAATGTGCAAACTTCTTGGCCTCTATGAACCAAACTTGTGCCTCTCGCTTTCCAGACAGTTGTGGTAACATTACCCGGGCAATGCTTCGCCTTAACCCAGATTCTTAATGGTAAACTTACTATGGCTTGTCCCTCACAGGTACACATAACGTGATGAGCCGGCATTGGCAATCAATTGATAGGCTGGAGACATTAGTTTTCTGTGGTAAACGTACCATAAAAGGTGGGCTGAAGGATTAGCTTGCGATAAAGAGGCTGTCCATTAGACTAGAGGTAGACATAGTCACTAGTGCAGGGATGAAGGAAAAGGGCCTTGAACTCGAAAAATGGAATCCCTTTCTAGCCCCTTGTTTCGCATTGGGGCGAGTCTCATCGGTGCTTACGTCGTCAACGTAAGCTCTCTGCTCTGCGTCTCTGGCAAACGGCTGGTATCCGCGGATAGAGCACGACGACGAGGGGTGGAAAGTCGTAGGATGTGTAGCTTTTCGCGTGTCTTAGGCCGCTAGGGGCACACTCTTCCCTGAGCAACGCGTACGTCCCAAAGCTTAATGAGCCCGTCTGCTTTCCTAATAGGTGTGCTTATTGTGGGATCTTTCCTTGAGATGCCCAGGTGGTGTCACGGTATCACCACTGCACGGAATGCGTGTGAAGTGAAGAAGAAGTGGCGTGCTTTGATTTGGTTCTGTGGTCGTTTGCCACCTGGGCGAAGGATTTTCCCATAACTCAGCATTCTTGTGAAACTGTCTGAGGTAAATTGTGACCAGAGACAGCATTTAAAAACCAAAAACCATTTTAACTAATCAATACACATTAATCCTTGCCTTTTGCAAGCAATGTACGTCATTCTTTGCTGTTTGCCAGGGTTTCTACGCGAAAAACTTTCTCCTTTGGTACTTTCTCTGAGTTGCCCTCAAACTGACAGGTATGAACTCCATCCCTCCTCCACCTGAAAAGATAACAACCGTGATGGCCCCTCAGAATTTTGCACCTTTCGTGTCAGGGCTAACCGCAGTGTTGAAAAATTTTCGGAGTCAACACAAACTTTTCCCCTTCTAGTGAGGGTTCATCCACGACCACGACTGTGTGTATAGTAGGACTGCGGTGAGCATGCCACGACAACCTGTTCAGAATCTGGGCCTGTGGCTGGGAACTGTTGGCATCCAAAAACTACCCCATTACCAGCTCGGAAGGAGAGGCGTGAATAACAACACAATTGAATGCTGGTGTTTTGTCAGATGTGGGCAGCGTTCAGCCACATTGCGAAAGGAGTATTAACTCGCTACTTGTTCTGTTCCCTCTCTGTACTTTTTATCGAACAATAAGTCGTCCTTGGGTGAAATAGGACTGCCATTTGCTTTTTCATTTTGGCCTCCTGCCCGAAGCGACCGTTTCCTAACAAGTGAAATTTGGGGGATGCATAAGCATCCATGAATAGGTACTATCTCGTTGTTCTCAGAATGCTGAAGCACACCAGAAATTAGTAGCATTCCACCAAGGCGTTTAAGATGGTACCGGTGGTGAAATGCCTTCGCTAACATCCTTTTTAACGCCCTATTTCGATCAGGAAAGAAGCGGTGTAGTGGTCAGTAGACCCACATGCAACGTGCGGCGGGGAGCGGTAGGGAAGAGGGACGGTGGGGGACGAAGACAGGGTGTATCTTGGATCGCACGCCGTTCGGAATCATCAAAACCTACCATTCCTGACATCGCATCATTGGTACGTGACTCTCGAGGCAGTTTGAAATGTCGATATGGGAAAAAGACGGCGAAGCACGAAATGACAGCCTGAACAGACAAATCTGCTGACGTATGAACGCACATTAATGTTTGGAACTGTTCGCCGAACCGACCGATCGAAATGGGATGTGAAGGCTATGGGAGAGTGGTTCGTGAACTTGAACAGGCCGCACTGGTCTCCATAATTTTCCCCACTTGATAGCTGTCTCCTTCTAGTGCGTCGCAGTTCTCCTTCTGAGGTCACGTCCCCTCAGAAAAAGTCAACTCATTGCTCGCGATGAGCCTAGGACCAAGCTAAAGTTCAACCATAGGCTTTAGCATAAGCCAGTATAAGCGTAAGTCTAAGCTCAAACCTAACCTTATGTTTCAATCATCGCGCAGCCTTCGTGACTTGACCTCAGCAGGAGGAGTGAAGGTCTCCCCCTTCTGACGAGGGTCGGGGCATCTGAAAGTTTTCGCTGAGCTGAAGATGTTTTTTGGAGTCCAGATCGCACACCATGCGTTGCTGAGCGTCATCAACTTTTCAATTACATTTCTTTTCGGCTAGGTCTCCGTTATTCCATTAAACCAAACGAAATTGAAACTTTTAATTGAGGTTTTTTTTTCCAGAGCTGCTAGGTCATGCACTTTTCTGCTTTTCTTTTTCTTTTGCCTCGATGTCCGGGCTTTCAGAAGAATGTCTCAAATTTCTTTCCGCATCATCGAATACGTCATTTGGCATGGCTGTAACTGAATGCCGTTCCATCACAGAGTTTCCCTCAAACTACCTGTTCCTTTTACTTTGCTGTACTTGATCTTTCTCTACTTGTTCAACCCAGAATTCTTTCACACAATTACCCTTGACTTTCCTATCCTTTGCTTAAAGGCAAAATTCAGGATTGAACTGATGAGGTAGTCTACCCAAATGTGAAAGTAGGAGTAGGAGGTGGACCGCCAGTAGAATAAAGGTCAAAAAAATGATTGAATACAAAGGAAATACGAGCTTTCTGCCCTACGCTGCGGGGTAGTTCAAAAGATCGGCAGAGTGATGAGAGATAACGTGAGCGCGGAGAGTGGCAGACAATTCCGAGTAGAGAGAGCATTGCAGGTCACCATTGCGATGCAGACAAGATATCGAACGGTGGGTGGAGCGAGCCTCATCTGGTGGCGCGAGCCTAAATCCTCGGGGGCTAGCGTCTTCATGACGCGTTTTGATGCAGGAACGTGGCGCTCCTTCTGCAGCTGCGTTCCACGCACTTCTAACCATTATAAGGGCTTATTGTGTGGGTCTGAGCCCGAATTTTGCCTTTAAAGCATATGCATGAAATAACATATACCCTCTCGTTCAAAAAGCGAGAAAGTGTCTCTGCAGACCACATGTCATAAGTGACGACGGCCGCGAAAAGCGGCGTTGCCAACTGCCATGTTTTCGCGGCCGTCGTCAGTTGTGGTATATGCACCTTCTCGTATTTTGAAGGGTGGGGGGTATACGTACTTTTTAGTTCTATGGTTTTACTCTCATTTTCATGAATGCAGCTTGACGAAGATCGAATTCGCTTCATCTTAAGCTTTTTTTCTTGTTATTTTGCAAACATCAAAAAGAGGGACAGGTGCCGTCAAACCTCACAAAAAAGTATTGTGAGGTACTGTCGCGAAACACGGGGAACCTCTGGGACCGAGCCTAGGGAGGGGCAGGAACTCTGGGGAGATCAAAAGTTGCTCATGCGCCTTGAAGTTTCCTCTACTCCGCCCAAGGCCGATGCCAGATCTTGCGGATGGAGCGGCTCGCCAGCGTTCGCGGTCGCTCGCGCACAGCGATTGGCTCGATTCGCTGTACGCGACGCGACCGCGCACACTACATGTCTCTCGATTCGCAAACTCTGGCATCGGCTAGAGGCTAAGTCTCTTTTTGGAGAAAGGAGATGTTTTACGCAATTTTCAAACGCATTGTCATCAAAAGGCCCCCGCATGTTGCGATAACGCCCATTGTGATATTGCAGTAAGAGTAAAGCTGGCTTTTTGCTCAAAATGATTCACGAAACTGAAGCAAGAATGAGATCTCTCTTTCTATAATAGAAGAGCGAGGCAGCAAAAATGCAATTATTTCCAGGTGCAGAAGCAATCCTGCGCTGAGTTAGCATGACTATCTCGCACCTCACTGACAATGAGAGCAGAATTTGCGATTAGGTTCATTAGTGCGGATCTTCCCGCGAGTGAGGCTGGCCCACCCGCAGCACCAGAAGTGGCTCCATTTACAGGATCCAGTCACGTCAGAAGGGAACGGTAGGGCTTAGGACGATGACCAGGGCACGCCTACCGTTGCGATATCTACCCACACATATGTCTCGTTATGCTCTTTCGTCTCCGTCTACTATTATCTTGCATCGGTGCCATCTCTTGTCTTGCTATCTACTCCTCGAATTCTCCATGCTTTACAAGGAGGCTTTTCGTATTTTTGACAGTTCCCCCTTAACTGCAGTCCGCTTCGCATCCCTACTAGCACATTCGAGCAACCTATCGAGCAGGTTGACCGTAGAGCCTAGCGAGTAGTGTTGAATCATTGAATCGGAAGAATTATCTGTGCATTATCCTACGATAAATATGTCATGCATTCTAATCATGCAAACCGTAAAAAAATCTCAACCTACGAAGTTCGAAGAAAATCTGTGGAATATGAATAGCCGATTAGCCCACCCTTAGCCTTCCCAAGACCAAGTCCTAGACATTTCTGGTATGATTAAGAGGACAACTCCACTAACGAATCCGGTGTCCATTAACTGCTGTTAAAGATTTATCAGCGCCCATCTTAAGCGGAGAAAGACGGGAGACCTCATTATGGCTATGTCAGGCCAACGACTGCCTCGGCTCCTAACCCAATCTATTCACCACCCATCATTTCCTGCTTCCTTCAGCTTTCCTCCACGCAAAATCTTTTTGAAGTATTCTAGACTATGATGGCGAACTTTGGAATGGGTACTCCCAGTAACGCATGGTTCCGGGATCTTTTTTCTGATCACATGTTACATGACCAGCCGGAGGGTTGAACTCAGCAAGTTTTGATAAGTCCAATATGTCTACGATTCTGAAGCGAGGTTGATTGCGTGGCGCATCTTGGAAAGATCGAGCGCTTTTTATTCTTCTCAGCTTTCGTTGCGATTTACATACATAGAAATTAACCGTATGGACTTTTGCCTGAAAACTTTGGAATATCCGAACGTTTTCCCTACCACCACTCAGAACGATCATCACTCACAAAGACACCCACTATAACTCATCGTTTTCCTCGAGAAGGTAGTGGCTACGCAGGTACGTTAGGGATCTCTGTCGCTCTTCAGGAAAAGTCTGTTTATGACGAAGTTGAATTCTTCAGTTTTGTTCCCCCTCCCACGCCCTTCCCCTCACTCCCCACTTCTTCTCGAAAGTTGAAGGGGTAGTTATCAGGGTGAATACCGGTCGAGAAATTACTCGACTAGGGCTCTCTGCTGAGCAAGAGTAGTGTCGAGAGTTAATGTACGTACGGAGCGTACGGACAGCTCGCAAGTGGCGAGAGTGAATGTCCGCCTGGGAGAGCGTGAAAGAACGGGCGAAAATCTTCGACGAGCTGTTGCCGTTCCCTCCAGCGATTTTCACCCTGGTTAATTGATATGGGGTTTTTAAGTTTCTCGACGATTTTGGGGAAAAATGAAATGAAAAAGGCAAGAGGTAAAACATCTGAGGATTCTTCTTTCTTCTAAACATATTCTTCTTCCCTCACCCCCCCCCCCGCTTTGCGGGAAGAAGAGGGTGGAGTCGGGCTGTGGCGAATGCTCTCATGCGAAATAATGTTGCTCAAATCATAGTTGATTCGAGCGAACTTGATGTTACCGCATGCTAGCTATTGGTTCGGTTTATGGGAAGGAATCCCGTTCGGACTGAAGAAGCCTTCCATCTTTCTTTTTTTTAACACCAAACTTGAATAATAATATTCGTTATTTCCTTGGTAAACCAAACATGTTGAAAGGTATTCACAACCGGAACCTAGTTTGAGTACGTGGCGCATCTCAAGAAGAATAATAAATGTCGCTAAGCTTTTCGGAACTCTTGAGCTATCGCGAGATAGGGGGCATTGCGGGCGACGCATTCAAAGCCGCGTCAAACCCCTCATTTGTTCTAAACTGGACCGAATCTAGGGCGCTTGCATAGTCGGTCGGACGACAGCAACGATCGTAACTGTCGCACAGCATTGGATGCGCATCGATCGTCGGACTTGCCTGTATTCGAGGACTAGGTGCAGTTAGGCAGTCAGACAGTTGCGATCGTTGCTGTCGTAAAACCGACTATGCAAGCGCCCTTAGGGAATTTTCGGATGTGTGCGCAATTTTAATTTTCGTAGTTTTTTTTTTTCGTAGATTTGCCCCCTCCTTTCTTCTAGGCGTCTTAGAGGTGCCCCTTCCCCTGCGATGACGCCCGTTTTTTAATGATTCGTTGAATCATTTCGAATTTTATTCAGATTTCACAAAGGTTTCAGGGGCTCTTTTTTTCCTGTTTCTTTCCTCGGGATGAATACTTGTTATTTCCGGTAACTGTTTTTCCATGGAATTGTTTATCATAGACACGCATCGTTGTCTGGAAAAAAATCCGCATTCAATTAGACAAGCCTGTTATTTCCGCGTCTTACGCGAGAGAATTGGCTGACGTCATTAGGAGATTCCATTTGCGACGGCGTAGGCATCGATCCAGGAATAGGAAGGTCGCCCTCTTTCACCGCACTTCCCCTCACGCACCCGCAGGCCGCGTGATTCATGTATTTCCTCATTTGTTTGTTGGTTCATGTAGTACTCTCCACCAAAGTCGTGGTTACATTTATTATAGGAATAGAATCAGTGAAACTGGGTAATCTGAATGTTGAAAACTCTACACAGCCCCAAAGTTTATGGTGAAACAAAAACACAACAGGATTGCGAAAGAAACCTGAATGAAGTTTCAGTTTGCACGTAAAGGTATTCAGGCGCTCATGGACTTTGAGGAGTGGGGGGAAGGAATGGCCTTTGAGGAGTGTGGGGAGGAGATCATTCAGAACAGGGCATCAAGACAGGGCAGGAAAAGTCGATGGTAGTTGACATTAGAACTAAGCCCTGGAGAGGGGAGGAGCGCCAAAGAACAAAAATTGTTCACATTCTCCCTCGAAATTCTTCCCCTACTTAAGGCCTAGCCCCGAATACTGTAAGTGGGTCACCCACTTGAATTCCCCTGCTCCCTCCCCACTTCCCCTCCTAACGGCATTGGCGCTGATATTTATTCTAGATAATTTTGCGTTTTTGTTTGCAGGGGAAAGCTTCTCGAAATGAGTTTTCGATAAGAACTCGAGAAATGTTTTGCATCCTATGAATCCTACCCAGTCTTTCACAAGTCTTCAGTGGTCCATCCAATCGGGAGCTTCCTCCCCCCCCCCCCAATTCCCTCCATGAGGAAAATGCACGGATCTTATCTCGACCTCGCATTCCGTACCTTTCGAGGCTGATTCAGCTGTCGAAAATCAGCTGAATCAAACCAGCTGATTTCCGGTACGTTTCATCAAACTCTTATCCACAGGGTGTAAACGCTCGGGTCCTGATCCTGAGCGTTATGTACATATAAGCACTGTCCACAATGGGGTCCCCCTCCCCCCAATTTCCCTTTCACCAACAATCTCAGCATATTCAAGTATTGCTCAACATTCAGTTCAGTACGGCAACATCGTTCTGAAATGTGAACCAAGTTGCAATGATTTCGGAATGACGTACGGTTCCATCGGGGTCATCCAGTCATTAGAGCGCGCCACGCTTTTTCTGCTTTTCCCTGGAGGTTTGATGGTTGACGAGGGCTCAACCTTTGGCCGAGAAGTTGAATGCGAGGATCTGATCGTGTGAAGTACGTTCCTTTCAGCGCCTGGCTCAACTAAACTCTACTCGTCCAAGAACCTGGGCTTCTGTCGTGCAAGAACGTCAGAATCAGGCTGCAGAGTTTCATTACTCTCCTCCATCCTCATCTATAGAGCCAGAGACGTTTCTATCATACTGCCAGTTCGACTTGATGATATTCCCACAAATGAAAAACTTTCACCCTCACATCTACGCCTCGAGAAGCCCGAAAGAAGCCACAAACTTCCTCAGGGCTTCCCAAGACGTTTCTTTGCACTCTTTGTAGTAAGGTTTTTCTTCCGCCTACAACTACTCTTCCTCTTATTCTTGGAACTAAGAGTACAAAGTATCCCCCATGCGAAGGATAACGATCGTTCATAATGCTGAGCCCTCAGGCATTATCCTCGCTATCGATCGTCCCATAACATGAAAGTCCAATTAGGGCGACCCTTGAGGCTTAAGAAATATCCTAGTCGTCTGGCTCGTGATTAATGTGACCTGATGTTGAAGGTTTGCCATTCATTTATGCATGCTTAGGTTTTATATACCCTGTGTTATAATGGGGCTCCCTTTGAATAATGGATATTACGTGACCAGACATGAACCTGCAGCTGAAATGCTCTTTCGAATATCCTCGGAATAAATTATCTCGAGTTTGGGTAAACCGTCACAGCGGTTTTTCTGCGCAGATAAATTGGTAAATGCAACGAAGTATAATTATACTTGCATGAACAGAGAGCATTTTTTCTAGCAAAGCCAGTCAGTCCATTGATGGAATCCCCTGGAATTAGCAAAATTTCCATACTACAATTATTTAGCGTCATTCTTGTGATTGAGAATAAAAACAGTTACCGAAATTCAACTATTTCTTTTTTCACCCCTCACTCCAGTTAAGGCACTGGTCGCGAATGGACCTCTGGAGAAATTTTCATACTGAGTAACTTGCTGCAGGCCACCTTGAACTCGTCAGCGATGATAATCACTTCATTTCTAAAGGAAGTTAGTGAGGGTAGTGAACAAGTGCTTGCTTCGTCTTGAGTGCTTTCGAGGTGAGCTTTCCATCAACGGCAGCATTTTGTGTGACGAAAGGTTTGCTGATGTGCGCCATAGGCCAGAAGTCTTTTTCGGCTTGGCTATATGTATGTAGTGCGAGGATGCAGATTAGGTCTTCGGATAATCGTTGTGTGCGAGATTTCTCCCCGTGTGCTTCACCCTCGTACATGAGATCCACGACGCACGACTGAGGGTAATTATTTTTAATACCTTTCATAATGTGCTAGTAATAAGCAAGTAGAAATCGCGAGGGTAAGGTGACGGTGATAAGTTGTGCCGATATTGCGCTCAAGGTCCCAGGATTATGCTTCACCTCACTCACTGAGCTTTACCACCCTTTCAGGGAGGCCAAGGGAAACAGTTTCGATTGAGAGCAAGGAAAGGAGTCCGTGTAGCCCTCGCAAAGTAAATATGTAATGCAGATCAACCGCGCATTCAAAAAACATTTGGGGTGCTGAGTGGAGTTACAATGCATGGCGTATTTTAATTGTATGTGATCGTCGTTGCATAAGTAAATAATAAGTAAGTACTCCTTTCTGGCTGATTAGGACGGACTTTCGATGAAAAAGTAGCCAATTAGAAAAGAGGTGGTCAGTGGTGCAGGGATGAAGAAAATGCTGGGAGAAACGGCTCGGAACCGGAGGAGCGGGACCTTTTTTGCCCGTTGGTTGGCGCACTAGGTGACTTATAGGTGCTCACCTCTTCAACGCTAGCGCTGTCCCCGCTTAACGGCTAGAGTCAGACGGTGAGGGTGTGGGCGGGCAGCGGCGACAGCGGTGAGAGGATGGCCTCGATTGCCGAAAGCATTTCCTGCAAACTACACAATGGTCTGCAGTCTTAGGGGGTCTGCCTGTTTTTCCACTGGGTTGGTTTCCTCTTTTTTGCTCCAAATTCATCTATGGGAGCCATCGTGGAATCCTCCTTCAACCTTATCTATGGGCTGGTTTGATACATTAGGCATTCAAACAAACGAGTTAACTCCTGGGTCAAGTCTTGAGACGTAATTTCTCCAGGCTTACTGCTGTGTGGCTTCTAAGTGATTTCCTTCAGCTCTGCTTCATGCTGCCAATTCTGCGATGTTCTCACGTCGCGAGGTTCGTTTCGTTCCTAGTGGAAATTATTCTGCTGGCTCGCTGACTACGCAATTCAGAGCTTTCTCGGAGCTGCCAGAAACACTCGCGTACTCGAAGGGGCGATCGTCCGCTAAGCAATCGTGGCCGAAATGACTGCACTTTGAATGAAGGCAGCAATGAGGCGCCTCCCATCAGCTAATTGAATAGCATCCAATTTAACGCCAACAATTGCTTTGCGCCACCACACACAACGTTCGTTCGTCGATCGCCGCAGATTAATTCGGTCGGTACCGTTGGGAGAGAGCCCGTTGGCTTGGCTAAACCGACTAAGCTCGACTATGTTCGCCATTCGCCGCGTTTTTCGTCTTCTTACACTCACCCACACGTATCTGCCAGCTGTTGTTCTTTGCTAGGCTTTCGCTCAAAATTTCCACTAACTCACATCTCTTTGCTCCGATGAAGCGCTTTCCTCTCGCATTGGCCCATAACAATCTGCTATCTGACCTTCCACCTTCGAAAAATTGAAAGTTTCCTGCTCTACCTTCGGGTTTTCTCCTACCTCATTTATGTAAAGATAAAAACAGGAAGAAGATAACAGTAAAGATTACTGTGTAGAACACCGGTACTGCTATCATTAAAGTTTGCTTTCATGTTACAGGATCATTCCATTTCACGTGACCGTTTCTCCTAATTTGTTTCCTTAATTCCGTATCTAAGCATGACCTCAGTGGCATGGATGGGATCTCAGGGAGCCGCCTCTATCTCAGCTGCAACCCCCAAATGAATGTACATACGTGGCTTCGTTCTGCAATCCCTTTTGATTTTTTATTGCTACCGCACCTTGTAACATCTCTAATTACCCTTTGTTTGGGCAATCAAATTAGCGTTCACACTGTCTTTGCAGATACTGCATAGATTTTGGCAGAGATGACCAAAGGCCAGCTCCTTCTCTCTAAGGACGATGTCAGACTTTGCGAACCGAGCGATCTGCTGCTAATGACTCGCTAACGGTAGCCGTAATCGCGGTCGCGTAACCGCGGTCGCGTTGCGGCACTAGCGAATGGCTAGCGAATCGAGCGATTCGCCGAACGCGTTGGCTGTTCCCCAAGAGGCCCATCGCGCGGCGAAGGAAGAGACGCTGATGCGGCAAAGGACGAGTCGCAGCGCGTGCTATGAGATATGAGACGTAGTATGGTACACTCTTTTCAACCTGACGCCTAGCCGCTACAGTGTGCGCTCCGACTCACCCTTTGCCGCGTCTGCATTCCTTCCTTCGCCGCGCGATGGGCCTCTTGAGGGGACATCTGAACGAGTTGCGACCGCGGAAGCTTACGAATCGCTAGTAGGAATCGCTCGATTCTCAACGTCTGACATCGGCCTAGCCCACTTCTTCATGTGCCATACTTTTGGATGGACCATTTAAAATGCTGAGTTAACCTGGATGAACTTATGGTTATGCTTGATCTTGCGTTTTTGCTGCAATTTGTCAGGATGATTTAGAGCTCTTCGAAAGGTTTCAAGCGCCGGAAGCCCGGCTACGAGTTTTCTCGGCAGACGTGCCATTTCAGGTTTTCCACTGAATTTCGTAGTGTTTGTTCTTCTTGAGACTGCACTGTAGCTGTTTCCTTTCGAAATATCACTGCACATTAAGGCGATGTTATTCGAGACGACACAGAATTGGGGTTGAACGTACTTTGAACGCAAACGACACTTGTCGGAGGCGACGAGTTTTGACCCAACTCTGGGATATTCTTGGGTTCAGTCAAAGTATGGACTGGATTTAGGACAAGGTAGTCGGCCTTGATCTCATTTTGCGATGCGCCACGCATTTTGTGTACTTCCACTTAGAATCGTAGTGGCAATCTGGATGCAATTTAGCCTAACCTAAGTACTTGGATGACTAGCTGATATAAAGGTCTTATTTTATATCGATCTGTGCAAGTTTACCAGTTGAAGGCATGCACCGGGATCAAATAGTGTGGTTCTTGCACATAACTACGAATGAGTTGGAGCGATATGGGCAGATAGTGAAGAAAAAAAGAAAAGAATCCGTCAAAAACGTCAAGGTTGTGGTTTTAGTCGCCTTCGTAATCGGCTGTGATAAGGCAATGAGAGACTGAGCGGGGAGAGGAGGGTACGAGACGAGAGAGCGCAACAAGAGGGAAGGTGCCAGACAACGGCCTGATAAAAGAAAATTCGCAGCTGCTGCAGCTTACTTTTCATGGCCCTAGCTCTCTTGTCAGGTGATCTCCGTGCACGGGAATGTCACTTCTGTGATTTTCCTCTATGGTTCTATTCAGTGGACGGAAGGGAATCGTTCACATTCTGCCTGGATTGTGCTTTTAACCAACCCAGGAAGGATGGAACGCTTCATTGGCTTGGATTGCGTACGATTCTAAATTTAATCATGCTCATGGCGATGCCGTTTACCACCAGACCACTTCGACCTGTTCGGCATTTACTGCAAGATTATTTCGCAAAGGAGATAAGTGATTTGTTAGTTCTTGGATTATTTTTTGTGATACATAGTTATCGTAGCTAGAATCGATATCTTAAAGTTCATGTCAAAATGTCATCAAAATTTTGGTTCAGCGATCGTTTTGTCTCGCCGTGTAATACTATACCCATCAGAAAGCACGAGAGTGCTTTGTCGTGTACCAGCTTCCCTGGGAGTTTTCGTATGAATACGGATTCAATAGCCTCCTGGAATTTGAATGGGAATCATCTGTATGTTTTACCTGGTGAAAGCATTAAGTGCCTTTTATAGTTGTTCGAAATTTTGCTGATCTGCTAATGAAATTTCCATGAGGCCATGCCAAAGGAAAAAGTACGCGAGAAGTGTTTATCACACGAAACTACGCATTTGCCCTTCGCTAACCGAGCACGCCTCATTGAGCAGTGGAAAGCGTCCACTCCACTTATATAATTGCTGTATTACTTTCTTCTAGTGCCTTTGTTTAATTCTTTGCGTTCTTTGTCTGTTTTTCGCCCTTTGCTGGTTGTTTTCCTGTCGGCTTAGCGAGCTTTCTCGTGCATATTCTTCTTCTCTCTTGAGATTCAGAAAGATTTCCGCTCTCCAAAAGTGCTTGTGATTCGCTTTCATGATGCTTTCAAGCTGAGATAGCTTTCCAAGAAAAGAGGGCGAAAAAAAACTTGTTTTTTTCGAACGTATTTTCCATTGGGAGTGCACAATTGCAAAAACGCTATGAATTCAGGGTCTAGCTATGGAATAGCGGGTGTTACTTGACATGCCTGTGTAGAACATAGGGAAAGCCCACTGAAGTCCCCCTAATGGGGCCTTTTTTTACTGGCTAGTGGAAGAGCCTTGGAGAGAAATAGTCTACCAGTTAACGAGCGCCAAGTTGAAAGTAAGACAGAAGGAGACGCGAAGCATAGCAATGAGCTAGACTCCAGGAAATGCAACTGTTCGCATGCATGGTTACCTAAGATGTTTTTTGTTACAAGTTCCAAGTCCCAGGCTCCCTTTTCACTTTGTGAAGTCCTAACTGTTAGAGATGTTCTACATTTTCTGTGCAGA
The DNA here is from genome assembly GCA_002352805.1 of Teladorsagia circumcincta. Lineage (NCBI taxonomy): Eukaryota > Metazoa > Nematoda > Chromadorea > Rhabditida > Trichostrongylidae > Teladorsagia > Teladorsagia circumcincta. The sequence continues at coordinate 81,499 of KZ345503.1, forward strand.
AGGTATACTTTTTCTACAGCCATGGTTTGTTTCACTTTCAGGCAGAAAGGACTCAGTTAGTCCTCTTACACAATTCATCCTTACGGACTGTGGAAGCTATACTATTGTTGACATGAATTCCATTTGGAAGGGGAAATAATAATAATAATAGACATCACAGAAACAGCGAGATTTAGCTGTGAATCTGACTAAGCTTTTACTTTACATTTATGATCAGCGTGTGGAAGGTTAATCTGCCTGAGCGCTTTTTTATGGGAATGGGAAAATGAAAACGGCGTTTGTTACCTGGTGTATTGCCCGCTACTGTTCCTAATATAATAAATTTATGAAGGGATCTGCCGAAATCAGCAGATCTCAGTCTCGAAATAATCATGTCTTTGCCTCCATATTTTTTAAGTCATGGAAGGAGACAGAGCTCAACCAAGGAGATGAGAGAAGTTATATAATAAGAAGGCGGTAGCGGTGTAGTGCAAAATATTCGCTTACCACACGCGCATTCCCAGAATCAAGTCCTAGATCGTACGCTGGCTGGGGCAACCATCCAAGGTAAATTAGTTGGTACCAGACTTATTTGGAAGATAAAAACGCTGGTTTTGCATCTACCTTTTCCTTTTTGAGTTTACAGAATGAATAAAACAACCAGTCTATTTGCGGAATACCAAACAAACGGACTCCTTTTCGCGCACCTGTCTTATTGTTTTAGCTTCAGCTCATACGAAAAAATCTATTTTCAAAAAATTATACTAGTTGTAGAGCAAATTGTAATGGGCATGAGTACGCACTCGGGTGCGCATTTACATGCATCCGAATACTTTTATTATATGTATAATCTAAAATGTTCGAAACCTGAGAAGTGTTTCTGTTTGTTGTTGATGGTTAGGAGATTGTTGTTAATCTGGGAAGTTATATGCATGGCGCATTCTGACGAAGAAGTACTTTGTCTCGGTTCCTCCGAAAAAACCGGCAAGTATCGGCGAGACCAATATTTAAGGGCAGTGACACGATGGATGGGATCGTAGCGTTTTGTTGACGCCATCAGACGTCTGAATCAGACCCTCAGCTCGTTGCAAGGCGTGATGGGACCCACCTCCCATCGTCCTTTTACCAACCACGCTCTATGTCGTCACCAAAAAAAGCTCCGTTCTTCAGCCATCGTGTTCACTGCCTTTGAGACTTGCCTCGAAAGTGAGCAAGGTTTCAGTTGTATTTTAGGCCAAGGTTTCGTTTACAATTCAGAAAAACCTCATCGAAGCGTCTTTTCAATATTTGCTCTTTTCTGTCGGTCGACTGGTGAGATACCTAGCGGAACACACAGCTGTGCTGTCAGCGGTCAATGTATCGCGTTACCCTTTTTTGTTTCTCGTTCAACAGCGGGCTCGCCCTCTTGTGTCAGCACGGGGCAACCACTCTGCCGTTAACGACGGTCCCACTGCAGCAAATATCATGCTTTCCGCCGAAAAGCCATTTTAATCCTGTTTTGGCAACCCCATTTCGGCACAACGCGCTTTCCTCGTCTCAGCTCATTGTGCGTATACCGCATTGTTTACCTTCTCCTAATCGATTCATTTCCGGGCAATTCAATTTCCTCATTGATTTTCATAGCAAGTATTAAATTCGGGCTCTGTTATCAATATCACAGTCATTACCGTATATCACAGTTAACAATGGAGATCAAAATTTGCAGTAGTCCATATGCCCGCCAACCGCTTCATTTTTTTTCATTTTAGCATCTATGGAAAATGCTGCTTCTCTTTCTGAAGCTCTAATAGCAACGAAATTTGCTAAGCACAAGTTGTAGGCGCGGAAGTGAATGAGAATCATACGCATCACTTTCTTCTGTGAGAAAGGAAGTGGCAGTTCTTTGAGTTCTTCCGTTGCTCTTGCCATCGCCAGGTTTTCAATACTCTCATGGTCTTATCTCAGCGACCGCACGAACTCAGCTGTGTTTGCTTTGAACCACCACCGCATCGTGTACCTGACAGTCCCACGTACCCTCCTATTGATTCACTGCATTATTCATTTTGTGCTTAGAATTAATATGCGGGAGTTGATACTGAACTGGTTATTCCTATTTTGATCCTCATCGACGTCTCTTTCGTTGTATTTCTTGGGGAACAGGCAGTGGAATCCGCGCACCCCCAATTCTTATAGAGGTACTGATTTGTGGGACGTAGAACTGTATCTTGCGAGAAATGGAAAATGCAATATCCACTCTTCCCCGTCCCCCTTCTCCCCCCCCCTGCTCCCCCTCGTCGCTTGCCCCTTATAGGAATTCTGTCGAATGAGTCGGGAAGGTCCAAAGCCTTCCAAGAAAGAGTGAGGGGTACTGCTGACCGCGAAGTTTGCCCCACGCAGTGGTAGGTTCTGGGTCAGGTAGTGGCACATTCCGACGACTGCGTAAGAGTAGGGCTAGGGCGAAAGCGTGCTAACCTCATGTTAGTCGCAATACTCTCAGTCGGAAGGCGATGAATCAGTGGGTATCGAATCCCGGTTTTTCTCGCCCAGATCCACCAAGCCTCCTATATCATCGAGTTCAATTGATTAGTGGTTGCTTTGATTGAAGGGTAAACAACCTTACAAGGGAGGTCTTTCAGGACGTGGAGCGCTTTTCCAAAATGGTTTCTTGCACTTTGTAGAGACTCCTCCGAAGAACAAAGAACCATGGTCCATTTTTCCTTAACGCTCCTAGGGAGGTCAGAATAGTGGAGAGGATATGGTTCAAAGTTCGATCTTCCCTGATGACTAATTTTTGCAATTTATGTTGCCGCCTCCAAATTGTATCCAAATAGTAACAGTATCGATTACCATG
>KZ345503.1:85042-96958 GCA_002352805.1 Teladorsagia circumcincta
AGCGCAGTGGTTACAGGCGCCGCTCAGCATTTCCTTGAATTGAGATCCACTTTAGCCCAGAGCATTCCATCCCCGCAATTGTCGCTTTCTTTTTCTCGGAATACATGCGCTGATCTGAAAATTGGCTGTCCCTGCAAAGCGCAGTGTAAGAAAATACTGGGACTGGTTATTTTCCGAACGCTTCCAAATTTTCCTATTGTTATAAAGTGGAGATGAGTTCATGACGCAACTCAGCAGAACTTTCATGCCAGCAGAACTTTCATCTGTGTTTAAGTGAGAAGTCAACACTTCACACTTCACCACTTATCCCTCTTGAAGTTCAGTAGAGGTGATGAAATGTTTATTTTTCAGAAAAAGTCCATCTTTGTGGACTTGGGAGCATTCTGTGATGCAGTGGCAACTGGTGATATAATTGCTGTGCCGAGAAACATTGTGACGTAATCACTCGGACAAACCCCATCCCCCTTGCTCCTGCTTCTCTCTGCCGCCTTCGCCTCACACATTCGATTTTTTCTGCCTTCACTAGCAAATGAGTTAACCTTTGTTCGCTGGTAATCGCTAGTGGTGCGCGAATTCTAGCGCTGACGGGGATTCTATTATTCTATTCATACTTTCCTACATTTGTTCTGCTCATTCTCAAAAATATTGGCATGATGTACGAAGGAATTAATCAATCAGGAAATTGGATTTCCCTTCAGTGCCTCTGTAGTTTGCTATAGTTTCATTTTAATTGATATCTTGGGTAAATCATCTCATTACGATTTCCAAGATTTTCAATAAGCAGATGAAGTCGCCATTTCTGATCAAGGTGAGGCAGCGATATTTGCGCTTTTCACATTTTACATCATCCCACTAGTTTTGTAGAGTCCGTCAAGACCTTTTTTAGGTTTCACAAGAATGCTGGGTTGTGAACAAAACTTTCGCCCCAGACGGGACTCGAACCCGCATCCCGTGCTTACCGGGCAAGTGTGCCACCAGTTCGCTACTGGGGTACCATTTCATCCTAACTCAACTTTTCATTCGTATACTTACCATAGCTTTCAGCATCCACACGTATAGCTTGTTGAGCCGTTAGCCGCTATCGGCAGCGAACCGCGAGGCTGAAAGCTTTGCCAATGAAGTTCGGCTTCTTTGTTGTTTGTTAGCTGGTGTTTTTGGCCGCAGTTCGTCTTGAGAATGTTTCACAGAATACTGGGTTTGGTTGAGTGTTCACAACTCAGCACTTTTGTGAAAAAATTGAAAAATTCGCCAGGTGATTTGCGTCCAGAAAACCAGTTAACAAACAAGAAAATCTTTCCTAAGTATTGCGCTCATCAAATCGTAGAGAGTTCCCTCAAAAATTATCTTTATAGTAGGGTTATGAATTTGATAGCCTCCTTTTTTTAGAGCAACAGTCCCAGCAGGGTCGAAGTAGTCTGGCGGCCAACGGTCGCACCCCCTCTTGCCAGCCGTGGGGATCGCGGCTGCGGAGGAATCTATGGTCGTTTTGGGACTACAGTGACTGTTTGAAGTCGATTCGCGATCGCAAATGTCGCCGTAGCCACAGATGTCTCCGCAGCCAATCACGCGATCTCCACGGCTGGTAAGATTGGGTGCGACCCAGCCGCCACGCCCACTTCGACACTGCTGGGACTGTTGCTTTAAATGAATTCAGAAATGGCAACCTTACCTTCTCACCTGGGTGATATAGACTAACAACTTTTGCGCCAACTCAGCGAGTTTTTGTGGAGGTTCTTGTTATGACTTTCGTGTCTTTCGCAATACACATGTTGGTGTTTCACATTATTTTGAACATTCAGAACAACATAATGCTTCGAAGGAGAAAATACTGAAATATTTTCTGTTCCTCCTCCTCCGCATGTGTGTGTCATATTTCGCTGTCAACAAGCTTTTCATTTTTTTCGCCTCTCAAGCGATTTGTTTCATTACAATCAAGATTTTTGAGCTTCTGGACCCATGAAGTGAAATCTAACCTCATCGTGACGACGGTTATCCTAAATATCTCCGGAATTTCGCCTTAGTACGAAATTTTGATTTCGTCTTGAAACCTTGCCATTTTGCTGAGATCTCATAGATAGTGGACTTAGAAATAATACTTCAGCGGTGAATTCTAATCCGCTCTGAAATTTTATAGTTGGGAGTGGTTTGTTATTTTTGCCCATATTTGTTTTATGCTTTTTTCAGTAAAGAGATACTTTTTCAAGTTGTTTTTTCTTCAGAACAACAAAAAACAATGAGTTATCCAGCCTCTATTTCCGTCTCTTTCCGGCACCAAAAAGACCTCTCTTATCTATGAGATTTCAAGGTGACACCCTTTTGCGATACTTTTCAATTTCTTCTAATTCTGTAACATTTATCTGAAGTCGCATATTTTACGTAATTTTTTGAATTATTTTCATCGAGTTGGAAAAGGCTCTCTTGTTATTTTTTTTATCGTGCATGAGTTACGTTTCACCTGTTTGCTAAATATTTCAATCAATTCTACATCATTTCTGAAAACAAGAGGGAATTTCTCGGACTCTATTGCTTGAATTTGAGCAAACGAAAGCTGCTCCTAATATCTCGTATTTTCTAATCATGCTCTAGTACCGATTAGTGATGAACGCAGCATAAGAGCAGTCATGCATCTCAATTGTTACTTACGGACCGTCCCAAATTGCTCTGTTCGTACCACAGAACTAGTCAAAACTTGGCTTTGCTAAACTATTGCTAAACTACGGGTAGAAATCAGATGCGTGGCGCGCCCTCAAATGATTGATCAGCAACTGTTTTGCTTTTTTTACAAGAATTATTCGCCGTGCGATGGGCCCCTTGGGGATACCCGTAGGACGTAGACACCGACTCCTTTGCAGCCAGGCTACCGAGACCCGAAGTGACGTGAACCCGAAGTTCCTGGCGCTCTTCCACGCGCTTTCAACATCGGAATTGGCAATATCTTGGCGGCTGCAGATCACACCACCATTTGCATGAATGTGATGGGTCTTACTCAGAAAATCTTGCAAAATGGCTTTAAGAGCAAAAACAAGCCGATCATATAGCTTCACCTGCAGAACTGACCATGGTGTATTTTCAGGTATCACGACCCTACCGATGAATTTTATTTTATAAGAATTATTATTTTTTATAAGAATTTTTTGTCGAATAGACACTGAAAGTATTATGTTGGTGTAGTAACCTAACTCAACTGCTTGCTTACTGAAGCTTCAACTCTGGACGTACGATGATTGTGGTCCATTGCGCCTCGTGCCAAATCACATTACTTCTCCCTTCAAAATTCTCTGGAACCCGAAGTCGACTATATTTTGAATTTCGTGAACTAGCGGTACTCCTCCCCAAAATTCCTGGTTCATTTCGTTTTCATGAGAATTTTGCCATATTTTCAAGAATTTCTTGGGGTCTGTGCGCTGTGATGGATTGGCCTGTCGCACGATATCAGCTGTTCGACGACTTACAGACGAATTGCGTGCGGGATAATGTCTATCGATTTACCTAGTTTCTAGGCAGTTAGGGAATTTTGATTGTCGCTTGGCATCATATTTCCTGCCCAACGGGAATTCAATCACTCATTTAGCCCTGTTCATCGCAAAACCAGTACAAGGTCGATGAAGTGGCCCTTTTCTGGTTTTTCACGTTATAGAACTTCCCATAAACTTCATCTAATGTGATCTTTCCTTTCAGTTTGTCAGCTTTAATAGAAGGTCATGACTGAGAACTTTCCGCTACATTTGCGGCTTCCTTAGGAGAATTGTCCATGTTCTTCTATGAATCTCAGCGTATGCAGTTTTTCAATTATTAGGCTCGACGTAATAACGTCCTTCCTGGCCTCCGCCGGCCAGTCGTCGAGTTTTTAGGCCATGCTTGGAGATGTTTCTTTAAGATATGATCAGATTTATCTGCACTAATCGTAAGGAGTCGGCTGCTCTGCAGGGCGTATTCAGGCTGTTCCCGAAAGATGCATAAATTTGCGCGTTTCGTGACCGGCATTGTTGCCACTCGACTTTCTTCGCATTTATAGTGGTATGCAAGGAAAACGGCCCTGCAGTTGTGTTACAGCATGTTGAGCATGCACACTTTTTCGAAGGAAGCCGAACTAACGTGCAGTCTTAGTAGGTGGAACTTCAGGAGAAGGTGGATGAATCGGAGGTTAAGCCGCTTAACACGGGAATCATGGGAAACCTACAGCAACCAGTTTCAATCGCTGACGGGCGACCTGCAGAAAACTGACCTGGCTAACTGTCACGTACACTATTCATCGCATGAAGTATCGTTAATATGGATCATACATATAAACATTCACTTCTGAGGGGATGAGGGAGAAGGCGAACGAGAACTCTTTGAAGGAGCACCAAATATCCTGGGCAGGTTCATGATTATGTTCCCATGTTTCCACTGACAACGAGGGCCATTCAGAGCACAATCCCATCCCCCTCCCCCGCGAGTGCATGGCTTCCAGGGCAAAGCGTGTTGGGAAATCGAAAACGAGGGGTCGTATAGCTGATTTGTGGATGGAGTCAGATACGTATTTGGTTCGGAGGGGAGGTGGTGGAAGATGAAACGCCATAATTTTAGAAACACGGTCATTTTTCAGGATCGGTGTATTCTCTAACCATAAGTCACGGTTGGTATTTTAAGTTTGATCGCATACAGAAGGCGTGTAAATCTACCCCTTCCCTCTCCCCTACCCTAACTTAATTTTTTCCAGCATAACGGTTAACCCTGCTAGTCGATTTGTTTCTCAAATGCCACACCCTGAGGGTTCGGACATCTACCCGCCGAGCTTCGTGTATATCCACCCCTTCCCTCTGCCTCCACCGCCGACTTCGAAAATTTCCCAGCATGCCGGATGACCCTGCTAGTCCATCATTTATTTCTGAATGACCAGGCCACCAAACATTTAGACCCCTACACGCCGAGCTTAATCCAGTGCTAAATCGTTAACGATGAGCGCATCGATCAGTAGTTACTTGTTTTTGCAGTGGTATGATCACATGGACGCCCGCAACAGTGCCAGGCATGAACTTGACGCAGGTGAGCACTTCGTTCGGCAATCCGGTTGTAATATTGCTGCTGTATCTCCTGAACACCTGGAATTACTCTTGTTCCCACCTTGGATGAGTTTTGCTTCGACTTGACCCGAGTTTCTCGCTTTCGCCTAAGAGCATACCGCTTGAGGTGGCTCGTACACGAACGGGCCACTTGAGGATCAGTTCGTCTTCTCCGATGCGATGCCTTACTATACTGGTGGTCCAGCCAGAGGGACTAGATAGAACCAGTCCTCTTCGCCAGCTCCATCTCCTCCACTCCTTCAACGAGAGAAACAAACCTCTGAAGTGGTCTTATTCCTTCATTGGGATACTTAGCTGTTACTACTCGGTCTCACTTGTACACAGACACTTCCGGGTTGGTAACCTGTTTCTCCAACTTTTTAGGGTGATCGGCCGCGTCATGGCCTCTTATGAGCGCTTTTTCATAACGACAGAAAAGTGATTAATGTCCACTACTAGTAATATTCTCTGAAGTTAAATGGGATTGCCATCTCAAAGTCGCTCTTTTTTGTCATTGGGTGTTCTTTGTTTTGACTTCGAGTTACTTTCCGCAGTCAAAAAACCAGTCCACTCAGTGTTTGGCACTAATTTCCGGTAATGGATGGGCAGAGTGGCACTGGGAGAAAACTCTACAGCCACATGATTTCACTTTTTGAAGATGTCCCATAAAGTCTAATAATAGTTTTCCTAGCGCTGTCACAAGATACCTGGACATTCTTTAGGACTGAGCCTAGGAGGAAGCAGCAACTGTGGAAAAACGGGAATCGCTCACACACCCTGGAGCAGGGTGAAAATTGGCCGAGGAAATAGCAATGGCTCGTCGAGGGTATTCGCTCTCTCACCCACGAGCCGTCTGTGCTCTTCACGCGTACATTCACTCTCTACGCTACTCTCGCACAGTGGAGAGTCATTTTTAAGGATTTCCTCGACCATTACTCAGCCTGCCCTGGAGTCTTTCCACCCCCGTCCGAGGCTTAGTCCCTTTTTCAATGGGGACGTTTCGCGTTGTTTCAAAGTGACCCCTACAATGCCCCCTTATCTTGCGATAGCCCCGTTTTTCTCTCGAAACTGGTTTTCGTACCATAATTTTTCTGCATCATTGTTGCCGTTGAATATGTTCTGGTTTTTCCCTACTCTGAGATTAATTTAATTGTTTATCTATTTTGAATTACAATGAACAAACAAATAACCTTTAAAAATTCCTGTATTCTTTTTCTGTAGTTGAAGCAAAGACGAGTGATTACAGTGGTTGCTAAGAATCTCCCATATGAGCGTTGGGAAAGTCACCAAGGCAATGTTCTCCATGTGTAGGCGCGTTGCTGTGGAAAGGGTGACTTGGCCTCATTGGTCGCCCCTGCTTTTATGGCTGAGCCTGATTCACGCATAACAATCAAGCTATTCACAGATCCCCTTTGACCGTCATGTTTTCACGAGCGTATTCGCGATTACAGCGCTCTACCAGTCCCATTAACTGATAGTCATGACTTTTTAGAGGTCGTACAAACTAAAAACGGCATTTTCAATTTTAAAGGCACAACACGTTATCATTTTCATTGAAGAAATTGTTTCCATTACACAGTCGCTGAGTCCGAAACTGCAATGGTCAAGCCGCCTTCGTGCCTTGAAATATGTCAATAATCTATAGGCTCAGGATGTGGATCCTTACAGGAGACATGCATCCGTGCACACCCAACATGGTAGTACTTCATCGTATCGCTGATCTGCTGTGCTCTCTCGCCTTGGATAGTCTTTCTTTCCTCTCATCGGCTCCTGTCGTGTCTTAGCCACAGTCTGCTTTTTAGACTGCTTCACAGCGTAGAACGAACGAGTCGGCTCGATATCTTATTTTTGACGGTTTCTTTTCCTTTTTCTCCCCAACTTGTGGTCCACTTCGCATCACTACTTTCATCTTCGAGTGGCATTCATAGTTTTTTATAGTTGGTTTTGCCTTTGAAATTCCTTTTTGTGCAGTTGTTTTGCTCGCGGCACCCTCATCTTACACTCTACACATATCCCGGGCCACTTTGACATCTGCCGTGACGCGACATGGATAAGATTTGCCAACTGTGCTTTTAATGGCCTGATCGTATGAAACAAATTAACCCAGAGAGGCAGCGATTACGATAGGCTTCAAAGGGATTTGGAGTGCTCAATGGTACGCCAGTGGCGAAAAAAGCAGAGAAATCCGTCAAGAGAACGTGAGAAGGGGCTCCCTTGTTCTGCCGTTGATCTTCGCTCAAGGACGGGCAGCGGTTGAGACGGTGGAGTTATGGACGAATTAACCGCAACGCGTTTGGTGGCATCGTGGTCCAGGAAGTCATTAACTAACCTAGTGGGCGGACCACTTTTGAGGCGGATCGCTTTCGAAGTCCTGCTTAGCAGCCAGCGCACCTTTCAACCTGAAAGTGCCACACCACGCTTCCATGGCAGCCAAGTAATTGACTCGGTGCATCTACTTCCTCGATGCGCTCAATTTTCATCGTAGTCGCTCCCATCAAAGGGAAGGATCAGGGCATGTCGATGTGGTGATTACATGTGAATACGAAAGTGAGGATGCGAAGGGAGCCAAAAGTGGAGGAAAAAAAGGAAGAAAAATCGTCAGAAATGCTGGAAATACAAGCCTTCCTGCTCTACTCTGTGGAGAAGTTCAGGGTGCAGCCAGGGAGCTGAGAGATCATGTGAGTCGCGGAGAGCCCAAGTGAAGTCCGAGTAGCGAGAGCATAGCTAATCAACGTGGCGACGCAGATAAGACATCGGACGGTGGGCGGGCCCTGATCTTTTCGGGCGTAGGAGGATCTAAGTCCTAAGTGTTTACCGTATTAGTGACGCGGAGATGCTAACAATAAGATGTCGCGACCTCTATACTTGCAGGCCTACACTCCACCCACGGAAGACTTCCTTAGCGAGGCTGAACCCAACTTTTGCTCATAAAAAATGTCATAAACGCAGTATTGGGAGTGAGAGGGGCGCTTTTGAATAGTAGAAAATTTCATGGATGAGACTAGTTTTTAATTGAATTGAAACGCAAAAAAAATAAATCCGCAAAAACGATATTATCAACCGACTCGACTTATTTTTTGACCGATCAGGCGAAATCGGCAGAACACGTTTGTTTACAGGTACTTTCTCTTGATTCCACGTGATCGGTCAAAACAACAGTTCTATAGTTACCATTGAGATGGCTCTTTGAGGAATCCTTTGTACTATGTTGACAAAATAAAAACTCAAATTTCGTTTTTATTTTGTTTTTTTATGCAAAATCGCTTTTTGTAAAGTTGTGATCGGAACCGCGGCAGCGCTCGTTGGGGTGCGCAGATTATGTATTCGTTGTTACCGGCGGCCAGGTGCGTGTGTGCTGCAGACTTCTCAACACAAGTGACGACGACCTTGACAAAATGTAGGTAATTATTTTCTACTAACGAAGTTGTTTAGCATGTTGCAGTTGTATTCTATCAGTTGTCACCAATTTCAACTATTATTCTATTGGTCACTATAAGCTGCTAGTTATCAGATTGGGCTCAATGCGGCTCGAGGGGGGCCAGTCACCGCGCACAATCTCTGCTCGTCCGCACCCCGTGGTACCAAGCCTAGGAGTGTCAGGAATTTTGAGAAGATGAAAATTGCTATAATCTTGGAGTTCTCTCCCTTGCTCGAGGCTTAGTCCCGATTTAGCGAAGAGGAAATGCTTACACAGAAAAACTCAGAGATCGCGCGGGGCGGCTGGCCCCCCTCGAGCCACATTGCGCCTCAGATTGTTTGAGGCCGCCGTCACTCGTTTTGCGGAGTCTGTAGTGCACGCTTCCCTGGTAACCGGAACCAGAGGGTCTCCATAGACTTCTCACCATCAGTGGATGTTGTGGAGTTAATTTGCTTAATCGAATCCCCAGTAGATGTAAAGGAGCTCTTCCCTCAACATAATTGTTTGGTTCTGAAAAGTCACTTCCGTGTTCATTTCTTACATCTCAACATTACTAGAACTGAATTGCCTATCAAACCATGATTTTTCTGTGCAACATCTCATTTTTACGAAGCCCATTATGTCTTCCATAAAATGGGAATTCGTAGCTTTCTCCGATTGATGCCTTGCCAAATCTCCTACGAAGTTTCGTGTTGCTCATCGATCCGGGCTATCGCCTAGGTAGTCATACTCTGCTTCTTCTCTTGCCCACATCTTTTACGCCGGTGTCAGACTTTGCGAATCGCTAGTCGCGAGTCGTTTCGCAAAGATGACACCGGTCTCTTGAAGCGTGCTTTTGGTGATCGAGATGCTGTGTGACTTCTGCAATTACGACGGGTTGACCGTAAGAAACAGAGTGCAAGTGTTTTGCGCAAACCTGGGCCGCATTTTATCATTCCTCTAAGCTAGGGAATAGAAAGTCTTTTTCAATTCATTAGTGTCCTACGATCTATATACTATCCTTGCTTTGGGTACATGTTACTTTTACACACTTTTAGGTCAATTCTGGATGGGAAGGCAGAGGAAATTCGGAGGGATTCTGTTTCCCTTCTTTAGGGAAGAATAGGAGACGGTCTCTGGCGGGAGCGCGGGAAAGGGGCAGGATCGGTTCGACCATACCCCGTCCTTCGCCAATTACCACTCATTATCACTCCCTATGCATCTTTATCCTGTTTTATCGTGTGGCGTTAGCTTTCGTTATCAAAGCGCATTCAACAAAATAGGTTGTTGACGTTCGAAATATGGGAGTATGTTTCATCTAATCATATTCTCTTACCATCTGTCTTTGTTCGAGTCATCACCTTTTTCTTATAGGTGCCTCGATTCGAAGGGAAATCCATTTTGTTCGTATATGTAGTTCTACTGCATCGGATTAGCGTCAGGTTAAATAGGTGTCCCATACTACTTCTCATATGGCACAGTACGCACTGCGACTCGCCCACTGACCCACCCGCGTCTCTACCATCTCGCCGTGCGGCAGACCTGTCGTGTACTCTTTTATTATACTAAGACGTTTTTCTGCCAAGATCGGCTCTAATTTTCGATTTTTGCGATTAACCTGTAGACCAATTAATCACTCACAGTGACTGCCTAATGGGTTGGCCATTTGAAATTTATTACGGTAGATGTTCGATTGCTCCAAATACGAACTCGTTTGTAAGAACTCTCAAAACCGGACAAGCAACCCGAAAGGGATTATTCTGGTTTTCACTGATGCTCATCTTTAACAAGCACTTCAAGCAAGTATGACCTCTTGATACTACGTACTACATCACGCATATAATGAGCAAATTTTTCAAGTTCTACCCCGCCCCACCCACTCGTGGGAGTAAAAGTCTATAGCCAATAGCTGTTGCTGCCAACTTTTGCTCTCTTTATTCCAGGTCCTAGCACAGATCTCAGGCTATACCCTCTTCTTTTCGGAATCCCTCCGAGGAGGAAGAACTCCTTGGAGGGATTTTGAGAAAGAGCTGCAGTAGAAAAAAAAATTCATTATTCATTTCAAGGTTTCGAAGATAACCCCTGTAACAGTGTCCTACCCCATCCCCATCGTCAGGATTCCTTCAACGGGCCTCAAAATCTGTATGGTATGCACTATCTGCGAAATGAAAATGAAATTTTGAGTGGCTCGCTTCCATTATTTGTCCACTTTCTCTGACGAATTGTCTACTATGTGGGGCTCGGGTAGCTGACAGGAGGCCCGTCGAGCGGTGAAGTGGCAGAGACGCAGCCGGGTCAGTTGGCGAGTCGCAGCGGGCACTGTATCGAATTGCGTCAAGGTAAATAGAGTGTGTCATACTGCGTCTCCTATCGCACAGTGCGCGCTGCGACTCGCCCGCTGACCCACCTGCGTCTCTACCATCTCGTCGCGCGACGGACGGATCTCCTGTCGGGTACTCGTGGGGCTCTTGTTTTCAGAACTGATGGTCCTTCAGTGCACATGAATGTTTTTCTGCCAAAATCGGTTCTAATTATCGATTCTCGGGGTTATGCGAAAATAGCACCCTTCAGAAATTATTCGACACTATTATTATTATGACTTTCCCAATCCAGTGAATAATGGCCTAGCGGATGATTAGCGTGATCGACTTGAAGATATCTGAATGCCCATTTAGGACCTTCAACTTTCAAGGCTTTATAACTTCAAATCTTACTTCAAGTAGAAGAACCGAGTCTGACCTTTTCGATGAGGTTTAGATCTGAGGTTCTCTGTGAAGTTCTCATTTCCTTCTTTCTCAATCCTATCATAGTGCTAAGTTTCTTTAGAGAAGACTTCTTAGAATGCGAACATCGTGATGAATGTGGGACAAGCAATAAAATTAGCGGACTTCACCGCCTTTTCTTCTTCTTGCCCTTCCACTTGATTTCGTGGTTTCAAAGAACGCCTCGTTCCACTTCGTATCGGCCCCCGATCGATACTCTGACGCTGGTTCACATTGTTTTGTTAGCGAACACGAGTAGCATGAGAAACAGTCAATTACCAGCGGAATCTGCCTCATCAACTACGTGAGATCTCATCTCTTTACTCACAATCAGGGATCTACTGATGTAGTGTAATTGTGGCATTTTGCCAACTATAATATTCTGAAAGTTTTTTTTTTTGAATGTAACCTGATTCTCTGTTTTTTTTTTCTCATAATTTCGTTACCCTATAGAACTTTCTTTTTGAAAGATGAAGAATATGAAGCAGTTCCTGCTTGTCCGCATCTTGATCAGCTGCTAGACCCAACTGAGAGTTTTTAATCGGTAACTTGATGGTTATTGTGCAGTTGTCAGCTGTTGAGCTCAAACTCATAATTTATTTATTGTTTCAAAGGTAAATCCCATGCGTGGATCACGGTAGTTTTCCGATGGAGTCACTCGGTCAGAGCTTAAAGGCAAAATTCAGGATTGAATTGATGAGGTAGTCTACCC
>KZ345503.1:97058-120032 GCA_002352805.1 Teladorsagia circumcincta
ACCCAAATGTGAAAGTAGGAGTAGGAGGTGGACCGCCAGTGGAAAAAAGGGAAAAAAAATGATTGAATACACAGGAAATACGAGCTTTCTGCCTTACGCTGCGGGGTAGTTTAAAAGATCGGCAGAGTGATGAGAGATAACGTGAGCGCGGAGAGTGGCAGACAATTCCGAGTAGAGAGAGCATAGCAGATGACCATTGCGATGCAGACAAGATATCGAACGGTGGGTGGAGCGAGCCTCATCTGGTGGCGCGAGCCTAAATCCTTGGCGGCTAGCGTCTTCATGATGCGTTTTGATGCAGGAACGTGGCGCTTCATCTGAAGCTGCGTTCCACGCACTTCTAACCACTCTAAGGGCTTACTAGGTGGGTCTGAGCCCGAATTTTGCCTTTAAGACCAAAGTTTAGGCTTGAGCTTAGGCTAAAACTTAGGCTCAGGCTGGGGCCTCCTACGGGCAAATCAGATGTGTAATAATCGAGACGGCTTGATCATCTCATCGGAAGACTCCATAAGCAGCTTTGGAGATGCGTTAGCACCTGCGTCTCCCTTGTTTCTATGTTCTCTTCTCTAGGCTGCCAATATTTCTCTTTCATATCTTCATCTTGCGATAAAAACTCTTATTTTCGATTCCCAGTCTCTTCTTTTTACCTCATTTTGCGCCACCACATTCGAGCGCATCAATCTTACGTTGGCAGTCGTAATAGTGCATCGCTCAAAATAGTGGCCTCTTTTTGACTCTAGAAGGAGCCATGAAGAATAACAGCTCATGAATGGCCTAGAGTCCAGGAAGTATAGGGATCAGTGAGACGCAGGCACTGATGACTCGCAATGGCATTTGGATTTTTTGCGGGTGTTAAGGAATTGTTTTCTCAGTTGGTGCAAAGATTCCTCAGAAAACCATCTTTATGGGCGCGCATCGATGCAAGTCATAAACCAGTTGCGAGACAGGTGAATCCCTGAATTACGGACCTGATTAAATTTTTCAACCCATTCGCGGCAATGTCAGCCACTGGTGGCTGACGCGAAGATGCTCACTTCGGACAATGTCAGCCCCGGTGGCTGACATTGCGCAGTCGCCTCTGGGCGCTGGTCCGAACGGGCAATCTTTGAAAATCCCGCGCGGTCGCGAGTGGGTTGAAGGGATCCTCATAGGGGATTGTTCTGAAGTTGGAATCGTGAATTTGGCTGTGTGAAATGTCTCACTCGGGATCCTCTTCTTTGACGTTCCTGTCCTAGAGCCATCAAGTTGCGACATTTAAACTAGCTTTTTTTCTCATTTTGAGAGCATTCACTGTTCTCTTAGTCACGTTAGGTAATCATTTATATCTATGTATTATCAGATAGAAGGCGAAAAAAGCTTGGAAGGATCTTTAATTATTCCTGATCCTAACTTCCATTCAGGATCCCGAGTAAACTGAACCTTTGCCTGGTCTAGGTTGTTTCTTTGTTGCTCCGCGAATCCCTTTTTCTTTTTAAGACTCTTGGAGTCGAATCAAGTAATTCGACGTTAATTTAATCTTTCTTCTCTTCTTTTGAATGCGCCAGATCTTTCACCTTCATTCATAATCACAGTAGAATTTCGATCCGATTTGTCCTACTAACAAGTTGGGTTATGGTGCAAGTTAGTGTTTTCACTTTTCCAATAGTTTGGTGCCAGTTAAGCTGGCCTTGATAGGTGGAGCTCTACTATTTTGAATTGAAAAGTAGAAGAGATATGATGCCCGGCCGTGCGTGTGACAGCGCTACTTGTCACGTCCTTAATTATATTTTCAAATTTAACTTTTTTGAATTGATGACATTTATGGTTTGTGTTCTAGTGAACTCGCTCTCGGTGACGTCATTCTCTTGGGACCTTTTTTCATTCGTGACGTTTCTGATATCTGAGGGATTTTGTTTGTCCGTATGGATGACGTTGTTTTTATGCCGATGGATATGTAGTGTGTCGAGTTTCGCCCCGTCTCCCTATCTCTGTACAAATATTTTCACCGACAAATTCGACGTCGTTCCCATCGTCATCATTTTCACCCTTACTCGTCGTCTTTTCATTACCATTTGCTCGCATTTTGAACGAACTGAATTGTTTGATAACTGATTTTCCGAAATGGGGATTATTTCACTATCCGAATGTGTCGCTTCCGTTCTACTTAAGAAAACACGACGCGGAGTTGTTTGAGAGGTAATGGACGTGAGCCACTGAACTAAGTGCATGCCTCAAAAATCGTATCCCACGAAGGTCAACCAAGCTCTCTTTTCTGCTGGGGTTGGTGAATTGATATCGAAGTTGTTTATGAAAATAACTATCGCTTCAGAGCTCACTTGTCCTAGAAGTTTTTGTTTGCTACAAAAACGCACTTCAGTGTGATTTATAGTTATTCTCAACGGAATCCGAAAGTGGGGCATGTCAGTAATCTCAACCACAACCAGGATCAATCCCTTCCGTTGTCAAAACGTAACCAGAGGAGTCATATCTGTAGTTTTGCAAGAGAACTTCGTAGCTTTTACTTGGAATTGGCAATGATTTCTAGAGGAGAAATTTTGGAATTGGCAAAATTTCCACGGTTTTTTTTGCACATTCTAAAAATTTCGCGATCTTATCATTCGAAGAAGCATAACACGATAACGTTGGAGGTAATAGAAGAATGGGAAACCTTGCCTAGCAGAGAGACACGAATTCCCTTAGAGTGCGCGCCGACACACAATTAGCAGCGAAGGATGGTCCCCCGGCAATCTAGCATGACCGTCCCGCTGTCGCCGGTGCCCGCCCACCCCCTCACCGTCTGGCTCTAGCCGTCTGGCTCTAGCCGCCTAGCTGGTCTAGCGTTGATGAGGTCAGCAGCGATGATACACGTCTAATGCACAATTGGATCCCATTCGTTGGGATCTAATTTGTTTTTTCTTCTTGATTTTTTTTTCGTCCCTGTTCTGCTGATCACCTCTGCCTGGCTTTAAGTGGGCCCTTTTCTTCGTAAACTCCGCCTTAAGCAGGTGGCCCATCTGAGAAAGCCTAAAATGAAGGTGTTGTATGAAGATCCTCTTCAATAGGGGGAAGGGGAGGTCCTGCTGATCGTGAAAATTCATCATTACTAGGTTCGACCCTGGTCTCATCGGAGTCACGGTTAGACATCCATGGGTTTCGCTTATTCAGTCCTAATGAAAATAGCACTGCTGCTTTTGTCTACGTAAGAGCATGGATGCACTTCAAGCTGACGCAATAGTCACTCTACCTCGTGGGCGCTGATAACGAACCCTTCTCACACACGTTGTTGCTTCTTTTTTTACCCCCACGGGGCTTTTAATATGTCTTCGCTGCCCTTCTGTGACGTGGCGTTGTGGGTGTTCTGTGGTCACTACGCGATTTCGAAAACATCACGTACGATTTCTGGCTCTGGTGGAATCTCAGTGGAAGCGATATTTCTATATTCATATCTTTGGGGAGGATGCGGTGACAAAAGTATGAGAAAAGAAGAAAATGGGCTCCACTTGAGGCTCGTTAACTGTAATTTACATGGAGTCTTGCCGTTTCGCTTTTGCGGTGACAGATTGGCCCTTGAAGAAGGCAATGGGGTTAGCAAAAGGCCGTCAATAAAATTCCATCGAGAACCTCGCTCGCTAAGGAATATCATTCAACTTAGTAAAGAGTCGAGATTCTATGGAGAGAGTTGTTGGGAATTGAAAGTGAGACTATTTTTGTTTCAAAGGACGTCCGAAGATGAACTAGTTACTGGAGCTCTCCCAGTCGTTTTTCTTTGTTAACCTGCTCGTAATTTTTCGGTTTCGCATAGACTTATGTCCGTGCTCTTGACAATGTTTACGTTTGTTTATGACATAACTGCATTTCAAAAGTATTTCTTCCGTTGTTGTGCAAGTTTCTCACTAGCAATCTCAACACAGTCCTTTTGCTGCTTGACACCTCGTGAGCAGCTGATCGTCCTTATGGGCCGCATCGTCGCTAGTGAAGAATCACGGGCTTGACCGAGATCGAGCTCCTCCTTTCTAAAATTTTCATGAATTCCTCATCCGAGCATGAGTTTGTTCTTTTGCAACTATTAACTGCAAAATTTATCCTCATTCGCTATGTCTGCCTGTTTCTATTGGACTTCCAGAGTAGGGTTTTCTCATGGTAGCAATGACAAACCTGGACACTTGAAGCGCTCCAACACTGCCCCGAAATTCCTCCAGAAATGTCTTCGAACAGGTCTAACCATAAGTGTAATTGCTGAAGCAACTAATCCTACTTCTCACGGTGTTAGTTTACTTTTAAACTTCCTTTTTTCCCATTTACATACGTCTCCCGAAAATCCCAAATACGACAACCTGCCGAGCCATCCTCGACCGTGGTTAGCCCGGTTTTCTAGTGATATTCATGCTTTCTCATTGAAGACATCAACCTCTTAGGATGGTTATATCTTCGCTCATGACATGACTTTTACCTCTATCTCTATGATTTCTTCTCTTGTTCAGATTAGGCTGTTTTTAAAACAACGTGAATGTGTACTATACCGAATACTCAAAGAGGGCAACTATATTGGCATCTCGTAATCCAGTAATATAGCAGTTTAATCGGACCTTTCATTACGGAATTTATGAAATACGCTGAAGGAAATAAGTTCAATAATCTCCTTGAGAGGCACTTCTCTGATTGACGGCTCCATAAAGTTCCAAATACGACCACTTCCCTTTTACCACTAAGGAAATTTCGAGAGATCGTGGTTTACCCTGATTGAGCAAAGACTCCTGTTTACGGATACGTAAGAATTGTCACACTTTCTCGCTATCGTGAACGCGGCCGCTAATGGTGAGAAATGAGCGCGCTGACTCGTTTGCAGTTCATGTTTGATTTCTTTCTGACGCTCTGTCTTCTTTTTCCATTTTTCATGCGATAATTCTTGTGTAACGGAGCTATTGGAGAAAGTGAAGTCCCTCAGCCGCTTGCTTAGCACATATAAGTGGCTAGAAGCTACGACTAAAGTTCGACTGTGGTAATGAAGCGTGCGGCTGCGGTGCGTCCAGTTTTTCCGTATAGTGTAGAGGAAAAGCTCATGTGCCTTGAATTGTTCACCAATTCCAATATGAAAAACGTCTTCCATCTGCAGTTTAATACTAGTTTCCGCCTTTTCTACTGAATTTGAGAATTTCAGAGTGATCTACTCTGGAATGTCGTCGTCACCATCGAGCCGGCTATGGGTCGGGCCATTACTGCTCATTCTCGTTATCGCCTTGATCTACATTTTCAGTTTGATGCCAAATTCACCGCCACACAGGGTAAGTATCTTTTCTGGTACCAGTTCCGCTCTGTTGAATGTTTTCCGTCTTCGACTTTTGATTGATGTTGTTTTGGACTATGAAAGTTCCTTTTGCCTTGCACTTTGTTTTCCATACATTTTTCTTCTTATGATCGATCAGACAATTGTCTCACATTTAATTCCATATTTTCTGACAATTGCAATTTTCTGTCCCAATAATAGATTGTCAATACCAAGACAGAAAACCTGCTATTATCAAAAATCACCGTCAAAACAAATTGATCACCTATTCCCGGAAGCCTTCACCAGTGTAATCCCGGAGGACTCATTATACCCTTTTGCTGAAACTCGTTTATGGCGAGGGAGGGGGGCGAGGTATTCCACCACGGTAACCACAAACACGACCCTATGTTCAGTACCAGTTGATTTCAATATTGTGTTCAGCCGCGCCAAAACGACGCCATACGACACTGGCACTGAAAATGAGTATCATATTCGTGATAATTGCACCGAACGATCTCTGTATACGAGTGCAGCAAATTTATTGGGAACAGTTGCTATACCAAATTGACGCAAAAATAAAGGATGCTAAATGAGTTAGGGAGGGGACCACGCGGCGTCGCGGTCTCTCAAGCGCGGTGGCACTATCCTAATCCTGAGCCTAGAATGGGGCCTGAACGATGTGATTTGTGATTTTACAATACAACTTTGGGCACTTTTAGCCTCCTTCCAAGGCTCAGGCTTAGCGCTATCGCGCCTGGAAGACCGCGCCACCGCGTGGTTCCCTACTCCCCCACGCCCCCCCCCCCTCAACTCATCTAGCACCAAATGGATTCATATTCGTTATCAGGACATTGAATTGCCCTTACACTGGAAGGAGTCTCGGATAGAGGTTTTTTGGAGATTCAGAAGTAGTAATAGTCGAATAGGGCTGGCATAGCGTTTTTCACAAATCATGTGCGCGTTTGAACCATCTGGTTTCCTGACAGTGCTCTTTGGGGGAAAACTTGCTTCCCGTTAAATTTGTGAAAGCATTCAGACCTGAAATCGGTAAAGAAAGAAGAGAGGGTACTTGACCGTGGTTCCATTCCTTATTTCTTCGTGCGATTTCATAGAATTCCCAACTTATGTCTTTATTAGAGTGCCTTTCTAGCCTGCTACGAGTTGATTTTTTGCTGGAATACGCTGCCCTTAGCTTCATTGTATTACTTCTTTTTTATATATTCTCTATCCTTCTTTTTTCAAGAATTTAGGCCTTCGCAAGAATCCCACACCCCCTTCCCCCCTTCCCTCGAAACGTCTTCGAAAAAGTTTCCAGGGGAAGCTTTAATAACTTTTGATAAAGCCGGCAATATAGTCTTCGGTGAAAATACTTAAAATACGCTGTCTTCAAATTCTGGGATCGTCGCAATTTTTTCTCTAAAGTAATGCACGTGGAACATCCACGCTATGCCGGCTAATTTGCCGCTCCATTTTTTTCCACTTTGATGCTATTTTTCAAGTTTTCACTTCCCTATAGAGCTTTTTCTGCTGGCATTTATCATACCATATCTTTCAGTAGATCACAGTAAGCTGTAGCACTAACCTCTCTTTTCTATCAATTCTTCTATCTTTAAAGTTTTTGGGGTAGCTTTTTTCGATGAGAAAGTGCGATCTCTTCAGGTTTTCACAAGAAGGCTAGCATAACGACCAACATAGCCAACGTTGCTTACCTTCTCTGATACTGTAATATTCCGCGCTGCTTCCATTTGTACCTACTATGTACGTTTATGCAGAAGCAAGGTAGTGGTACATTGCTTGAGGAGCTGAGTCGAGAGTGATGGTGGCGTCGCAAGTGGCCTGACCCGCGCACGCGTCATATGCACCACATATCGCAATGGAGATGAATTATCACGCCGCTATGTGCGTGTAAATACCCATAGTTTCGACTTCCGCAATTCTCATGTCTTGACTCGCACCCATTAAAAAAATTGTAATGTGTGGACTCTTTCACGTGGTTCTTCTAGCCAGCAATTAAGTGCTAACGACAGGAAGCGGCATGGAAGTTTGGCGGTTTAATCGCAGCGCAAATGATTTTGAGCAATTTTTCTTGGCCTTTGAAAGATTGCTGCATCTGCATTTGAAATCGGGCTGGAAATTGCATATTCGACCCCGACTTTCCGACTAATCGAAAATGCAGAATCCTTAATAAATTTTTGGTGATTCCAGAACCCCATCATTAGATTCTGAACCGATTCTTTACCAATTTTGGTAGCAGTAGTTGAAAAGTTTGCGTGACAATCGAGTGTACAATTGAATGTGTCTGCAGCAATCTATCGTCTTATAAACTTGCGATGAATATTTGAGTGAAACCAATGAATCAGCGAGAATCCGACAGGAGCTTCTTCCTGCGGCGAAAAGGCAGAGAGACTGACGGGTCAGCGGACGAGTCGCAGCGCGTACTGTAGCCATTTCGTGTCAAGTTAAATAGCAAGTGCTATGATAGGTTCCACTTCGATTAGTACGCGCTGCGTCTCGCCTGCTGACCCGTCTGCACTCTGCCTTATCGCTGAACTATGGGTCCTCGGGTGTCCCCCAACAGGCCCACCGCGCGGCGAAGGAAGAGACGCAGACGCGGCAAAGGATGAGTCGCTGCACGCACTGTATCGATTTAGCGTTCGGTCAATTAGAGTGCACCAACGATGTCTCATATCGCGGAACGCGCGTTGCGTCTCTTCCTTTGCCGCGTCTGCGTCTCGCCGCGCGGTGGGCCTCTTGGGGGACACCCATGGGTCCTCCTGTCGGGTAATCATTCTAAACGGTGAGCTTTCGGACGTGTTTACGAGGAAAGCAAGCTCTTTTTCGTTGTTATTATTCATTTATGCACTCAATTATTTATTCTCTTATTCATTTATTCAATCTTTCATCAATCGTAGTGACACAAGCATGGAAGGAGAAAGTTGTTGTGGACGGGTTTATAGCATTCAGGCGGGTTGCGAATCTCATGCGAATACTTTCTCAGATGGTGAAATTGCTAATAAACACAATAAATTCAAACTGGGTTCATAACAAGGGTAAAGCTTGAAGTGATCGACTCAGTCATTCCCTTTCTGGATTGGGCCACGCATCTTAATACCACTCGGAGTCATAGTGGCATTATAAATGCGATCTGACCTATACAGTGGTTTTTGGAAGTTGGCCAGTTTCTTAGTCAGTGTTGTTATCCTTTCACGCACGTCTGACAGTTTGACATCGACTGACCGCTCCTGGGCTGTGAAGGGCTTGCTTGTCTCACACGGCACACGATCTAGGGTTTCATCCCGTAGTGCGCGAGTGTAAGCAGCGCCACTTGCCTCTACACCACTACCGCTATATTTTGAATACAATAATAGGTCTTAAGGTAGAGACTTAGTTCTGACGTCGGTTAACGAGTTTTTCTATCTTTTCCCATGCCTTGCAGAGCAGAGTTTCGACAGATGAACATAAAATCCCTCGTTTCAGGAGCTCACACCACTTCTAGACGACGCGCATCATGTTCGAACGCTCCGCTTAGGTGATCATGAGATCACCGAGTCCATAAATGAGCTGAAAGTTGAAGTTCCCCGTGAGTTTATTCTTTTTTTTGCTGTGAGGTAGTTCGTCATTTGGCTTTGTTTGCTCGTTGTCCCTAGAACCTATGTATCGCCCTTCAACGATTTCCATTGCAGCTACACCCACCTTCAATACCTCTCCAACTGTCCATTTACCGTGGGGTAGGGTTGAGGGGAGGAGGGGTTTGGGTACATGGAGACAGTGTACATCCCATCCCTCCTCGGGAGTGGCAGTGGGAGAGAAGTATCTACAGCTCCTGAAACAGCAAATTTCAGACATATCCATATCCGCACCATTCAACACTTTTTGGTGAGAATTGTTTTTCCCCGAAAAGCGACCTCTTCCCCTACAAATACGATCTCTCCTTTGATTTCCCAAATGCTGGCGCGGTTGAAATCTCAACGGACGGGTCACCCTGTTTCCTCCCTCTCCCTCCTCTTTTTTTTCGGACACCCCTGTTCAATGTTATCACTTCTTATCTGTCTCCAAATCTTGTACGAAACCTCCCCCATCGAGAATTCCTCCACCGGCGCTTGATCGAGGGCGTGATTACCTTAAGAGATTAGACCTTGTCTCTACCTCTCTGTAGTTCTTTATGATACCGTTGATATTACTGTTTTAGCTGAACTTCTTTCTTCATCATGCTTGAACGGTGGTTTCTTGAACGAAACCGACGGCGGTTGCATATGTCTTCATCTATACACTGGACCGCACTGTGAGAGACCGGTGAGTTTGAAGGCGTCTCCATCCACTTAATGTAAACATCTGACAGCTGGCGGGTTCCCTTTTTCGATGTGCAGCACGTTTTTAAAAAGATCCTTATGTCATGTCGCGAATCCACCAAATTGTGGAGTAGTTTTGAGCGCTAGATGGGTATTCCATAAAGCATGATTTCATCATGTCATGATCACATCATTTCTTTAATTACAACGCGAGACCACGAAGATTTTCCGGACGATATCCAACATGCATACATACCCTTTGTCTCCCGCTCCTTCCCGACTCGTAAATTCAGACGCAACAATATGGGCGGATAGGGTAGAAAAGTAACAAAGTATCGAAAATGCCACGGGTCATTGATTTTTTTTTTCGAGGCCGAGGCTTTCACCACTTGTGTTACTGTTCTGCAGCATAGCAAATCTCGAAAGAGTTTCGGTTTCGATGATGTTGGCAACATTTTACGCTCATGTTGACTGAGTGTGGGTAACAAATGGTACTTACAAAAACAGGTACCGGACGGGAGGCCCGTCGCACCGTGACAAGGCAGATGGGACTTCAAACGAGTTGTAGCTCCTACTATGCGATACGAGACGTACTACAGCACTCTATTTAACTTGACGCCAAATCGATACAGTACGCGCTGTGTGCCTACCTTCATACCCATGATGGGGTCCTGTCAGGTACCCGACAAATACACACACAAAATTATTGGGTTACAAAAGTGGGGTCCTTTTGTGGCTGACTAAATCATTGCGGAGTGCATGGATCTCGCCTTGCTTTTAGGCTCAATTTTTTCCTATTTTTCACATCTGTTTTTATTCTTTTGATTTGAAGATCTGCTCGAAATTTGGCCGATACTCAGAAGAAGAAGGTCGTTGTGTATGTGATGGCGACTATGTTGGAGAACATTGCGAGTCACGTTGCCACGGATGGGTCAATCAAACGACTGGTAAGGAACTTTCACACCCTAACAAAACTGCCCTCCTAAATAACGTCACCATTTTGTTGAGCTGCCTTTATTCTTGAAACTCCGATGCTAACAGTTCACTGAAGCATCTAAACCATGAAGGATGTGAACAGATGTAAAAAAAAATACGCTATCGGGGCACCATTCCTCCCTCATTCAGTTTTTTGTGCATGAGTTGTGCATAAGTTTGGGAAGAGAATTTCAGAAAGGGTTTTCCGACATCCTATTGGAAAAAACATGTAACTTCACAAATTTCCAACTCCAGAGTCACTCCAAAAAGAAATCCTATGTAATCATGTACATAGTTTGCTCGCGAATGACAAAGTGATAAAGGAGAAGGCACACTCAAGTGATTTATAGCCCATATTGCCATTCAAATATCATCACAAACTAGTATGGATGTAGAACGCGGTGCGCATCCGAGAAAACACTTGTCAGTTCTTCAAGTTTTACCCCTTTATTATAGTTTTATCCCTCTCATTTGGATTTAATCTTCGGCTACTCGTCTTTAATACTTCTCTTTCCGCATTCTTGGATTTCAAAGAGCAGGATAAGCGATTTTGGGAAATCCGGCGAAACTTCTACTTTTCAGTGATTTTTTTCATAGTAAAAACGGCGATATACTAAATTCTAGGTGAATGCCTTTGTTCGGGCCGCTTATTCGGAAAAGCTTGTGATTTGGTCTGCGTAGAAGGTCAAGTAATCGACGGGAGGTGTCGGTGCAGAGAAGGTTAGTTAAAACGCAATAAGCTGTAAATCTTGGAGGTTTAATCCTATTCACATTCAAAACGTCTGGGATGCCCATCATTCCCCTGTTTTCTAGCAATTTTTGTGAAAGCTACATTTCAAACGATCGGTTCCTTTAGGGTATATGGGAATGTCATGCGCCACGTGTGATCCGACTTCTGGACGTGAATGTGAGATTCCGTCGAAACGACGCGGTGCCGTCAATTCTCGCCTCACCCTTAGCGGTCTCTCCTTTTGCATGATAACTATAGGATTGCTATGTGTTACGGCAAGGTGAGTGACGTCAACTTTCCACTGCATTCCCTGAATTTTTGAAGAATTCGTATTTCAGACGACGTCGAGCCGGTCCTTTGCCAGCTTCTGAAGACACTTGGTATCGAGTGTTTCAGCCAGCACAGACGAGAGCAGCTAGGTTCGATTATAAGCCTTTGACATATTGACCTTGTGAGCATCTCCTCCGCTTTCTAGGTGTCGTCATGATTTAATGTGCGGCGGTTCGTGGATCCCACGCGACAGAGCTCTCTTGGTGGCACCTGGTCGAGCTGCAGTGCTTCATGGAAACAGTCGAAACTCAACGTGAGAATGAATGCCTTCCTATGTATATCCTTTGAAAAGAGGACATGTGAAGCAGTTAGAAATTAATATCACGTATTTTTTCAGCCGAGGGCGACGAATGGCCACGCCTCCACCCAGTTACACCTCAGTGGACAGTCTGGCAGATGACCAGTCACCGCCCACATACGAAGAAGCAACGCGAATTATGGAAAACTCTACGAACAGCGCAGCCTTGATCCAGGAGCTCATCGACGAGACCGTGCAGACCGTCGAAGCGAAGGACGAGTCGTTGCAAGTAGCCGAAGGCAGCACCAACGCCACAACACAGACATCAACTCAAGACGATGAAAACGCCAACACGACGATGGCCACCTCGATCTGACCCTGACAGGTGTAAGCATCGAGATGTTCGTTTTTCAGACTGGTCGAAATTATAAGCTAGTAGTGAGAGGCTACTATTTCAATTATCAGTCCCTTACTGAACTTTGCCAGTAACTGCTGCAAAACTCAATGGCAGGGCGTTATTTCTTACAAATATTAGTTGCTAAATCTTAGCTATTTGCCAAAGTAAGAGGATGTCTGCTTTATCCACGATCATAAGGGGTAAGGCCGATGTCAGACTTTGCGAACTGAGGGATTCGCTAGCGTCCGCGGTCGCGTCGCGTACGGCGAATCGAGCCGTTCACTGTAGTAAGCGTGGCGACCGCGGACGTTAGTGAATCGCTCGACACGCAAAGTTTGACATCGGCTTAACAGGATGATCTGCAGTGGACCCTCTTCAACCGAGTGTCTAAAGCGGTCCCTCTACAGATTCGATTCGCGGACGTCGAATGATGGTTAGGGAAACAAAGCTAGAAAATATTTATGGATGATGCAGACGTCACAGCAAAGGCTTATTAAAAGAATGTATTGGAAAGCGCGTACATTTTTGAAATGCCTTTGTAGAATTATTTTGGAACTTCTTCACAGATAGTCGAGTGCACGGCGCACTCCGAAAGCTTGGCTGACGTTTCTATCAAATAAAATATATGCCTATCAAGTCATTTCATGTATGTGCGCATTTTTCTGATTAGCGCATAGTACGCGATTTGCAAATGTTTTACTAATTCATCTTTTGCTGGAAAGGCGGTTATGCTTCGGTGGGCGAACCCGGGGAAGGCATTCAACTTCCTATGGAACTTTGAATTGTGACTCATATATATCGGAAGAGCTTCAAGCGCTATCACAATTATGGGAACTGAAACTTCAAAATTAATCTGCCAGGGTATTTGCGAACAGTCAAAGTTGGCTGGAATAAGAGCGTCACACGGGAACTGTGCTAGCCTCTGGGCACTCAGAGCGCTTGAAGCTCTACCGATATGTTTGGGTCTTGATTCAAAGTTCCATGCGAAGTAAAACGCCGTCCTGGGTAAGTGCCCCGAAAATGAGCTGAATCGCGTGGTGGTCTGAGTGGTCCTTCCCAGCTTTCTCGTGCTATCAGCGATTTTCTAATGTAGCGTAGTTCAGGGCGCGATCATCTCGGCATTGCCATCTAGCGAAAACGTCGACGTTTTCCGTGTAAATATTAACCTGCTTGCGAGGTTTTTTAGGCCGGTATAAGTACATTTCTAGACATTTCACAATATATTTACCTTATTCACGTGTTCTTCTTTCTTTTTGCACTGATAGTTCATAGATTTCCTTCTTCACTGAAGCTTTTTATCACAGATTATACTTCTCGATGATTATTTGTAGATTTTATCAATGTTCATGAGATCCATGCCTGATAGACCATAAGTGCATTGGGTTCAGCGTATCTCTTGTGTTTTTATTGTCGTATCAAATTTTTATCGTATTTGCTCTGTCTGTTTACTTCTTATCGCTTTTTTTATCACATGACCATCAAAATGTATTTTTTACTTTGAAACGGGTCTCATAGATTGTTATTTCTGAAAAATTGTTCTTACAAAGAAGCATAAATATGTGAAATAAAAAATTATCAAAGTTTGTAAGGCCACTCAATTCCGTTTCTAGCTGTTGCTCTCACAACCTGGAAGATGTTTATTAAGAAACACGTGGGGAGCTTTTTGGCTTCTCTGTTCCTGTAGCCTCAGCCGGGCTGCTGGATAAAAAATTCAGTCAGGCGAGTAAAATGTAGCTAAATCTCCGTCTTCAAAAGCTCCTTTATGCACCGGTCACCACACTTCAGCACGCTTATGTCGAGCACTCTCAAGCAGACTTAACAAATTGACGACAATGCGAGTTTTGGTGTTTTTGGTCGTGTGGGACCGAAGCGATTTCGCGGCCGCATTTGTTGCGGTATACATATCCCCCGCACGGTCCGTTAAGGCCCACTTTGGGAAGTCGAAGGATAAACAACTTCAGAGAGCGCTTATTGAGTAAGTTAGCTTACATGATGAAAGTAAAAAGTGGTTCCTCCAGTAGAAGTTTCGATTGAAAAAATATGTCAAGTTGAAGACTCTGTTGAAGTGTGTTCGTATACATTTCCCCATTAGAAAAGGTGGAACTTATTACAACTTGGCATTTGTCGTCCTCAAAGTTTAGGCCAAAGATCTCCATGCCACTCACAGTTTTACTTCCTTCTTAAGAGTTATTGCGAGTTTGAGCTGAATTGAAAGGTTCACCGCTTTTGAAAAACCTTTGTTAAATCGAAGCATATTTAATTGTTCCACGGACCACAATGTCTATATGTGGTTATATCAATATCCAATCCATAAGATAGAAACAAAAAACTTCGGAAGAAGTCGTGCATCTGCGAAATCTAATAACGGAATAGGCGCGGGATACATATCCTCCGCACGGTCCGACGCGGCCTGCAAAGCGCGGGATATACATCCCCGCGCTGTCGTCAATGTGATAAAGTGATTGCAGATATAGCAGCCACCTGGCATCAGGTAGCATCATGCCCATCAAAAAATGTCATATTGATTTTCTCGGGACCACCGTTGCTGGGCCTACAATCAAGATACAGTGGCGCTCAAAAGTCTTCGGTGGAATATTTTTTCGACCGTAACTTTTTTTCCTGCATCATCAAATCAGTTTCAAATTTTTATATGTTTTGGAGACAAGCCTCTATCACTTAATCGATGCATTCCAGCTGAAGAGGAGGAAGAGTAAGAACGAAACAATTACATAGTCAGAAATTTCCGAATATGACCAAGTTCTATGTAAATTTAAAACTGTTGTAAAAAACTTAGAATCCCACGAAACAATCGTCCTCTTTATATGAAGCATTAAGCAGCCTCAATATTTTGTTGATTACCTTCCGGAGTAGCTGAAACCTTGACAGGCCCATGTATGGAATCAACCATTGAAATCACTGTCTGTTGGGGAAACCACCTCAATTTTCCTCCAAATCGGGCGAGTTTCTCCTCCATATTTCTGGCTCATTTTGTGACAAAGGTTTCCCTACCCCTCTTCATAGTTTTCCATAGTTTTCACAGTTGAAAAGTATTCCACCGGAGACTTTTGAGCGCCACTGTAGCTTCATGGGAAACAATGAACGTTTCAGGCTTTCTCAGCACCCAACAACACGTCCGAATAGCGTGAACATACAATATCGTTCCTGATTTTCAAAAAGTTGACGGTTTGCGGAGAACGGATTTCTTCCACGGGATGACCGGTCACCAGTTTTTCCTTGAGAAGCATCCCCGGCCTGTATTCGACCCTTCGTTTGGCACTCATGCTTCTTTCTAGTTCATTAATCTCTGCAACTGTGGGACCAACTTCTGATCGTAATATCGTTTTTCCTCTAACCCGGTTTTTGACCCTTATTTTTGAACCGACATTCTTAGCATGGTGCAAGCATTATCAATCAAAATAGAAACCAGTGGAGTGTACTCATCTTTGCGACGAAAGACAAATGCAACTATTCCTGTTGCACGAAAGTAAGCAGTCCTGGGGCCGATGAAATCATTGAAGCCAGTTTCAACCGAGCTGAGAGAGAGCTTGTCGGGCTCATCAAGAAGTGGTAGTCTGTAAGGAAGAGCTCCGCGAATGCCAGGGCTTGTGTTTCAATTTGTCGTTTTGGAGTGTCAGTTGTGCGGCGTGTGGTCGCGTTTGCTGTGGGGAAGGATAAGTTCTTCACTCGCGAGTAAATAGCTGTTGTGAATCAGGCCTGGACCAGATCATCCTCACTCGGCGTGATTTTAGTTGACATATTTTTGATTGGGGAAGGTGGTGTCCCTTCAATACGGCCCAGCCATGCATAAAGGATATAATGTCAGCCGTTCGCTACAAAACTCTCGAGAAAGGAGTCAGCAAAAGGAGCGCTGACAACAGCTCACTCTGGCGAGCTCACTGTTGTATGTCCACCTCGTAAGGAATCCATTGGTCTACCTTTCTTGGATTCCCAATACTACACCTACACATCAACACCTTTTTTTAGAGCAACTGAGAGCAGAATCACGTAGGCGACCTTTCTCACCTTAATGATCGACTTCACCACAGTGAAGCTATTGAAACCGGTGCTGACCAGCTCTTTCGATAACATTTCCTTGGCTATACACCACGTTTATTTTACGAGCTATTTTTGCTCCATTCGACCTAGTTGTAATTTGTAGGAGTGATTTAGTCGAAGTCGCTGGTTCGATTCATCCATTTCTAAGCCGAAAATCCTGCAGAAAAAAAAGTCAAACAACGCCAGCATTCAGAACAGATCAGAAGAAGGTCAAAAAATGCACTCCCTAATATGTACAGGGGTGGCCAAAAAAACGAGACACTTCACTCCTCGTTCGTATCGGCATTAACCATACATTGCTGAATTCAAATCAAATGCTCCGACTGAAAATTGAAAAGCACATTCCTTTCTACCAGTAAACGTAATGATACCCTTTTGCACCCATGACATCAGAGGAATTCGGCTCGGGAACGTTGTGCAGCTGGTGCAGGAAAGTTCGAGCTCAACGTGGTCCTCGACGGATCCCGGGCCATTGCGACGCTATCTGCAACGCTGGTTGTAAGGGGTCTAGCCATTGGGAGCTACGGTCTGTAAGAAGCTATCCATCAATTAACCGACTGAAGAAATGATGTAGCTGCTTTGAGCTGTAGCAACTCTGAAAGGCTTCCTTGAGGTCGACGGTGATTACAGATGAGGTCATATTTTGAAGAAGACGGGGTCAGCGAACAGGGGCTTGCGCTTGCGTATGGAGGGATATTTCAGGAATATCCCTCAGAAAGACTTTCATAAACCACGGCAACATGTGCGAGTCAGAGCTTGCTGATATGCGGCATAAGCAAAGTGTCTCTTTTTTTTGGCCACCCCTGTATAGATAACAACGCGATCCTCGCCAATGAATTTGTTGGCAAAGTTCGCACGGAAGAAGCGGAGTCGCAACTGACATTATTTCTGGGCAGCCTAATTAAAAGTGAGATTAGGAAGCTGGTCAAGAAGCTCGCAAGTCGAGAGCTCTGAACAAGACCAAAAAGTCAAAAAAAATATATGGGTACTCAACGAAAATTTTAAGAACCTTGCGTGGTAAAAAATTTAAAATAGCAAAAAGTACTTTTGGTAAAAAGTGATTATAACCACGATAATAGTAAGAAAGAGTTGACAAAAAACCAGCTGTAAATAAAAAAATAACAACTCAAAAGAAAAAGTTGGTTTGTTTTGCCAGTTCCTTATACCATTATCCTTTCAGTAAGCCATATAAACAGAGCAATCACTTGAATACATAAGTTCTATAGTATTATACTTTTAAAAAGATCCAGCGAAATCTAAGAAAATGTTGTTCAGTTGAATACGGTAATTTCTGCACGTAGGAGTTATCATTCTCGAATATCTCCATACCCAGACCAAGGTTTGGCTTTGGCTTCCTATTTTTCAACATCTGCCTGGGTTAGCAGACTCGCTAGACTCAGATTCGGTACTACACAACAGAGAAGCTAATTTCCGATTTCTGTATCTCTACTTTAAGGGCTCGAGGTTGCTGTGCCACACTTCAGTTTAAATGCATTTCATGTAAATTACAGCACTGAACTATAATACCGTTATAATACTGGCACTCTACTTATGTGGTTCCACATCGAAAAGCTCAAGACACAACATCCACAAAACTTGTGATTGATTCTGGATTAATCAATAATTATTGACATCTGAGGATCTTTCAGATGCCGGATTGGTTATGTCACAAGATAGGATAACACTACAGGGTATAGATCCACCTAATCATTGCCTATCTCGTAAAGAAGGTCAGCTGTGCGGTGACATGTTTGAGGAGTTCCTGGACCAACAACTGGGAAAACCATGTTCTTGCCTACTTAGGCAGCGGGCTCGCAGCTCTCATCTCATTTTATGTGATGAATTGCTGATCAGGAGCAATGTTACCCCATAGGAAATCCCCTTCGAGCTCTGCCGCTGATCATGGCTACTCTGTGACCAGGCCTCTTTCTTTGATCCTCCGGTCAAAAAACCACCGGCGGTACTCCTAAGAACATTGATTTTTTTTTCTTACTTCAGGATTACCTTTGGCTATTAACTGCTGTCAGTTTTTTTGTAACCGCAATTACTTCAAAGCTTTATTCAACTGCAAATCTGCTTTGTTCTCGATCCGATCGCCGAGTTGGTGAACGGTTTTCTCCTCCTTTGAAATGCTCGTGGTGTTGATGTCGCGGTAGTGGTCTTGTGTGAAGAATTTTTCCGGACGGAATCGCGTGTTCGCCCTCTTGGTGTGCGATTGAGGACTTTGTCCGTAATGTTGAAGTCTTTGGAAGCATCTTCTAGGGAAGGAAGTTTGGCTGCATGGGTTTGGTGATCGCTGTTATGTCGAAAGAGAGGATTGTGCATGATGTTGAGACTTCAGTAGACGTCTTGTGGGTGTAGGGCTTCACTGAAGGGAGTTGGATGGTTGAGGTTTGGTTGATGACTGAGGAGTGGATAAGGAGAACAGTTTTAATAAATTTTTCAGCGACTTAAAAACACACCCCCACGATAACTTCAGGTGGATCAAACCATTCTTCGGGTAGAACTGAGCTGTCCACGAAGGTCGCGAATGTGCCGTTCTCCAGGTACTGAAGTACGCAACAAAGGTAGAGCCTTGCAAAGAAGGCTTCCACCGCTCCCATTTTTTTCTCGTTTGTGTGTCTGCGCCCTCTCGTCCGCTGTGCTCTCTGGCCTATACTCTATTCTCCACGTCGTGTTATCGTACCTAAGCACACTGAAATCGAAATAGCGAGAAAGCCCTTATTTTTACGTTCTCAACCATTTTTCTTTTTTTCTACATGGCTGCTTCCCACCCCTGCTTTCAGTTCCATGTGAAAGAATCATATGACTTTACACTTTTAATCCATAAATCAGCCTTTACCTCAGAAAAGGACTTACATTGATTGCCTGCAGTCATGTTGTTTTCTTGTTTCTCTTTCAACTGACAATGAGTGAAAGAACTTAGACAACTTTCGGGCATTTAGTTGAGCATGAGGGTTTATTTTTGTAGAAATTTTCACTGATGGCGTCTGTTCTTATAATCGGCGGTGGTGGAAGAGAACATGCGTTAGCATGGCGTATGGCCAGATCCGAGTCTGTAGAAAAAGTATGGATTGCTCCGGGCAACGGAGCAGATTTCGAAAAGCCAGGTGATTCGAGTTCCAAGTTTATTCAAAAGTTTGAACGACAGCTTCCAAGATCCTCATAAATAATATATCAAACACTTGAAGACCATGGCGAACCCAGCCTCGGACCCCTTCTGCTTAGAAGGCGCAATGGGTAAAGGTGGCGCTTCAGGCATGCAAAGGTTACTGCATTAAAGCAACAGTCTCTGCACGGTCGAAGTGGGCGAGGCGGCCAAAGGTCGCACCCCCTCTTGCCAATCGTGAATATCGCGTATTGGCTGCGGAGGCGCTTGCGTTTTCGTTTGGGGAACACAGGAACTATTCGAAGTCGGGCAGGGTATAGATGTGCTTATTCTTCGCTAAAGTCTGCTTCTTGGGTGGAAAGATCTAGGTAAGCCTTGTAGCACTCTTGGATCTATCGATACCCTCTGTTGGTCTAGTAGTCTGGAGAAATTGTCTTCAGGATTGTACGGGTTCATGAAAGGATCGGTCTCAATTAATTTTCTAATTTTCATGCTCTGACGAAGGGGAAGAGGTCGAAACGTAAGCCTAATAAAGTATTAGACTCCCGGACAGGCTACAACAAACCGCATTTATCAACTTCCATGCCGTGATTAAGAGGAAGCTCTTCTTGGACTCTCCTCGGCACTGCCCTCTTCAACGCTAACGCTCTCTGCTAAACAGCTGCGGCGAGTGGTTAGCCAGTCGGTGGGCGTGTCGTATCAATTGCGCCGCGGGAACAGCCATGCTAGTTCGTCGGGGGCGAATTGCGTGTGGGTCTCTTAGGGAGCCCCTCTGCATTTCCACTGGATATTTACCCCTTCTTCGACCATCGCTCTCATCATGGAATCCTCCCTTAAAAGGCTGAATGCACTTATTTCTACCGAACCAGGTGTATGATGCTCCGCTTACCTGGAAGTGTAAGTCAGAAATAAAGTAATTTTCTCATGGTCAGACATGTATCCAAGCCACAACCTAACAACCCTCCGAGTTTCGCGTGGTGCTTACAGCCTCCCA
This sequence comes from Teladorsagia circumcincta, assembly GCA_002352805.1. Lineage (NCBI taxonomy): Eukaryota > Metazoa > Nematoda > Chromadorea > Rhabditida > Trichostrongylidae > Teladorsagia > Teladorsagia circumcincta. The sequence continues at coordinate 117,422 of KZ345503.1, forward strand.
AAAAGAATTAATAATTGGCGCTGTTGAGAGCTTCATATATTTTACTCCTCCGGAGGTCGTAACTTACATTATCTTGTTCAGATGTCGACACAACAAATGCTGACGAAGTGGTTGCATTTTGCCAACGAGAAAACATATCATTGGTAGTAGTGGGACCTGAAGGTCCACTGGCGGAAGGACTCGTTGACCATATCGACGGGCGGGTGCCTGTTTTCGGGCCAACACGTGCCGGCGCTCAGTTAGAGGTGATTGCTCTTTTAGGTCCGAACTGTTTTTTCACTTCTTGATTACAGCTTGAAAATCTTCGTAAATACTACATTTTTCCATATTATAGGCCTCCAAGGTATTTTCGAAGATGTTCATGAAGAAATATGGATTGCCAACAGCAGAATTTGAATATTTTTCCGATATTGCCAGTGCAGAGATCTTCATAGAAAAGTGAGTTTCAAGCTCATAAAGCGACACAATGAAAGGACAGCATTTCATTCTTATTATCCGCATACTCCAAGGCAGTGATTACGATGGCTGGAAGGCGGCGCGGTTTCTATGACGTCATTGATGGTTATTAGTCGAATGGCGATGAGAGGTGGTACCAACCACATTTCCAGCGCATTGAAAGCCGCGAAACTCAGCGCCTCCCAGCCATCGTGATCACTGCTTTAAAGCAACACCTCCAGCAGAAGTCGTGTCGAAGAATCTGTTCAAGGGTGGGAAAGAGCAGCTCACGAGTAGCGCAGATGTGCCGTTTCTCGGCTAGAAAGTGACAATTGCCTGATTCTCACAAAGTCAGCATTTGACTAATAATCTTAGAAGTTGTACGAGATACCTCGCGCGCACCCCATGACACGCTGCGTAAATTACGGAGTTGCGGTTAATTTAGAAAGCCGCGAGTTAGTGAAGCCACGGGGCAAGTAAGGTCGTACAAGTCGTCCGGCCCACCCTTTCTTTATTTGGGAGGGGATACCTGCTACTGGATTCATGAACAGATTTACTTCTTTTTTTTCATTTCAACTGGGTATACACAACTTCATTATCGATTGTGGACCCACAAATTTGATCGAGGGGGGGCAGGGACACTGCTTAAGGCCGACCAGGACAAGCGGTTTTCCCTATGAGTCAGGTAAACGATGCTGTGCGCTAGGCACTCATACAAAGTATGGGCGTGAAAACGACGCTTGCGCAGCCTGCCCGGATCGGCCTGCCCGGATTTCGGATGGCGCTGATCTGATGAATCACGACACACCCGGTCTAGCCATTGTATCCAGGCGCTGAACTCTTCGAAGGTTAGTATTTCACCAATAATGTGGAATCGAAGCACTGAACTGGACAATTGCTTGATCGCCATTCGATTCCACGCTCTGGTGTAAATCATGCTGAACCAAGGATCATTATTTCTGGAACTGGAACCTCTCCATGAAGGGTCTGGTGCACTGAACTCTCTACTGGTAAATCATTCGCTTTATCGCAGGGTGAATAACGGTCGAGGAATCCCTCGATCATGGTTCTCCACTGTGCGAGAGTAGTGTCGAGAGTGAACGTGCGCGCGGAGAGTACAGACGGCTCGCGGGGTAACTAGAGTGAATATACGAGCGAGAGAGCGTGAGTGAACTGGCGAAAATCCTCGAAGTGGCGTCACCGTTTTCTCGACCTATTTTCACCCTGCTTTACTGCTAGTGCACGTGCCAGTGAGAGAATGTCCTGATAAATCTGCTCCCCGCTCAGTGTGACCCTCGCTGAATTCACATTAAAATGTTTGCGTGATTCCAAACGAAATTCAGATGCGTGGCACATTCTAAAGGAAGGAAGTTGTTAAGGGATTCGATGTTAAAATTTCGCTTATTCAAAACCGTGCGCTTTCTGAGAGTCGTTTTCTCTCGAAGGACGGTCTGTTACCCAAATTTCAGATGTGACTGGGATGGAATCGTGGTGAAGGCCGACGGGCTGGCCGGTGGTAAAGGTGTTGTGGTGGCGGATGACAAGGAGAGTGCCACGGCGGCAGCACGACAGTTCCTTGCGGTAAAGTTTTTATCTGCATTTTTCTGATTGCTGGAAAAGGCTGGCGAGCCTGTGCTCGCATTCCTTGCGAAAGATCTTCACAACGTTCTGAGGGTAACTTCTTTTCTCTTCTGAATGCACTGATCACCCCTAAATGCGCCTTGTTGTCTTTCTATAAGATCGCTGATCCCTTGAAGGTAGAGGGTAGGATGTAGCGCAGGATTGCGATCCATGATTGTTGGAGAAACTGTTAGAAGTAGAATCTTGACCTGATTCATGACTACCGGATTACCTTACATTTACTGCTAAAAAATTTCAGAAATCATAACGCTGGTCAATGCTCGACGATCTCGTCATCGCTTCCGTTTTTTTGTTTATTTATTGCACGCTTAGGTGTGTTGTACTGATTCGCACTTGATCAGTGAAATGTCTTAACACCTTGACGACAGCGTGACGCGGTAACGCGTCCCACTTTGCGCACCACGTGGGACATTGTGACGCGGTAACGCGCCCCACCCGAGTTATCCCTTTTTCTAGCGCACGCGCGACTTCTTCCTAAGTTCTTTGTATTCATTCTATAGATCATATAGTAATGTAGCTATAAACGCTGTGGTCC
>KZ345504.1:27113-49378 GCA_002352805.1 Teladorsagia circumcincta
TAGGGTTGTGATAGACATTTTGATATCGATAGTCCTTATCTGCTAATAGACATTTTGATATCGATAGTCCTTATCTGCTTCTCGAGACGATAATATTGCCGTTTAAGGGCTACCGTGTCCTGCAGCCTGATGTGCTACACGTTGACGAGACGCAGACAGCCGGTATCATTATGCCGGACGATTTTGCTGTCAACAACAGCAAGCATGAACCAGAGAATCACTGACCACCTTTTTCGGGATCTTCAATGTTCGGGATGCACTGGTTTGATCTCTGTGATATTTGTGATACTGTGATAACTTTGAATCTAATAAATCGATTTGGTATCTGTGATCGACCTAGATCTGAATATTTTTCTGGTGCTACAACGACTTATAAGGTAGGTATAAAGCAATGAGAGACCAACGCGGAGAGGAGAGTATGAGGCGAGAGAGCGCAACAAATGAGAGGGCACCAGACAACAGCGTGAAGACCGTGCTGCTGCTGCAGCTAACAACGAGTTTGCAAGGCCCTAGCGCTCTTGCCGGATGATTTCTATGCACACGAGTTCCACACCTGTTATTGCCCTGTAGGGGTCCTACAGACCGAAAGGAATCGCACACACAATGTCTGCCTGGGCTGTGCCTTTGAGACCCCTTTGGATGTACGGTGGTTACATATGATTATGGAAACAGAGGTGCCGATTAGTCCGTTAGTGAAAATGGTGGCGCCAGTCGCAGCGGTCAAGGCAAAGTCTAGGGACACATTCCTAGTTCTCGACTTATGCGATTATGCGACTAGGCGATTCGGCAATCTGACGATTATGCTAAAAGGAATGCATGCGTATCGGCTGAAGGATCGTCGACGTCCTTCTGTTCCAGAAAACGAGAAGCGCGTCGAGTGCAGACCACAGACCACAAGTGACGAGACCCTCCACAAAATATGAATTTTGTCTGCTGATTAATTGACTGACCTGTTGCAATTGTATTTTATCATTTGCCACTGATTACAATTCTCATTTACCAACTACCAGCTATCACTATGAATCTGTAGCTACCAGATTTACTTGGAGGCCACCGTTACCTGTGGTGTGTAGTCTGCACTTGACGCGCTTCTGGTTTTCTGAAATAGTGTTACATACAACCTCCTTCCTGATGTTCTTTTCAATCCCTACCGCGTCTTTTACGCATATTGAGCATAAAAAGCGGTAAGCACTTTCATTCATAAAACAAACGCGACTTGACCTAATCAGATTCCTCACGAAATTGTATGTAAAAAGTTGGCGCTCGTGTCATTGGGGGGGCATCACAACAGAGCCGATGTTAGGTGGCACTGGGACTAACCATAAGCCCGGGAGGGAGAGGGTGGGAGAAACGTCAGGGAGAACACAAGGGGTTCATATCCTCCCCCAGAATCCCTTCCCCTGCCTAAAGCTTAGCCTCAAGCACAGCAGGCGGCTCACTGAGTTCAATGCCCCTCCCCCCAATGACATGAGCGCCGTAACATGAATAAACCTCTTACGCGTTTTACATGCTACTTCCTCATCTAATTGTTAAATCAGGCGTAACCTACGGTAGCCGCTTGGAGTACGCAATCACATACAGCCGTCAGGTGTAGAAAACAAATCGCGCCCTCGACATCTACAAAATAATGAAACATGTCCAAAAAGAAGGTAAACTGCCTCTTATTTTTTGCACTTTTCCTATGTGAATGTAGGGAGCGAGTGTTGCACGGTTACAGGTACGAACGTCGCCTCCATCAAGCACTCTACGGTCTAAACACTCGAAGAGGTACGTGAAACAGTTCCTTTCTATGTGCGGTTTAGTCGCAATATCGCATAGTAGATAATTGAAGCTGTCTTTCGTAGATTCCGGAGTAGGTCATCTTGTTGTTAATCACAGGCGTAGGATCTTAGTAAAGGAAATTTGGGCTGTACGGACAACGTCAACGTTTCAAGTCAGGATGGATAATGACTGCTGAGCTCTCTTCCTGGGTCGATCCTGTGAACCTGTCTGAGTGTCCCGAAGATTTCCTTCATTTTTATAAATGAGGGTAGGTATCTAAGCAGTCGGACACGTTCTCGTTTTTGCTCCAGTTCTTTTGGGTGTGGTTGCATATGGGCGCCTGCATAGTCGGTCGGACGACAGCAACGATCGTTAGTGTCGCACAGCATTAGATGCGTATCAATCGTGTAAACATGCGACACTTACGATCGTTGCTGTCGCAATTTTGGCGATCGATACGCATCTAACGGTGTGCGACACTAGCGATCGTTGCTGTCGGGCGACCGACTATGCAAGCGCCCTATGCGGTTGACCAAGGCAACCATTCCTTCGAAAAGTGCGAACGGGAGATCGTCAGGCTGTAAGGTTCAGGTTTTTGGATAAAGTTCCTTTTGGCGCTTTTTGTTTGATCATTTTGGTGGGATTTTCACGCATTTCCCTGGTTAAGAACAGTATTTTAGTGGAAGTTTTGGGACGAAGTTGGGGCGTATCCACTGATAGAATCAAATACTATAAATGGGCATGTTGATGAGGTGTTGTGAGGGATGGATGATACCGTGTTTGTGGGTGACACCATGCACTACGTGTGCAGTAATGGGGGGGTCGTATTGGGCCCTCTAAAAGAGGAGTGGTAAAGTTTTTGAAATCAGTCGGGCGCGAGGTTGGCCCTTCATTTTGTGTGATAGTCCCTGAACAGGTAGAATGATTTCGAAGTCTCTTTTAAAGATTAAACCATTATTTCAGGTCGCTATCTCCGCCTTCACTTCCCGATGACGTAGATGCTTTTGGTGAGTTCTTTTGCAAAAACGGGCGGCTATAAGTATTGAAGTTGAAGGCTAGAACTCGGCCAAAGTCGATCATATGTCTTGTGCTTGGAAATGGAGGGCATATGATTAAACTTACCATAACATCGCAGTGGTGTTGGGGTTGTCCGAGCTTTTCAGAAAATTGAAGAGGACTCATTAATCTATAGCAAAGATTCGTTGCATTATCTTTGTCTTTTGCTTTACTATCGGTCTCCAGTCATATTCTGCTCAGATTACTTTCACCCAAAGTTACTCACTATCTGTGTTGCCATAATTTTTACGCGGGATGTTGTAGCTTGCTCACCCATTTTGTCAATGAAATGACCTGTTATTTTCATGTTTATTTTAGCTGTTGTTTTTAACTCTTGTGTGTGCGTTCTGCACCGTAATAAATTAAGCTTCTAAGCATAAACGTTCAATTTTATTTTCACTTCTAGCCCCTCTTTCATCGCTTATAACGGATCACGAAAAGCTGGCCTCCGCCGCTGTCAGTTTTGTTGGTTGGAAAACCGTGGAGACAATGTTACCTCCGTGTCTGCAGGTAACGTTCTTATCTTCTATTAGCTATATCTTTTTTTACCGATTTCTACTTGCCCTGAAAGTGTCTTTGATGTCAACAGTTCCAAAAACTTTAGGGCCGCTCACGCGATGACATAGTTCAGCTTGTTTCTGATGAACTCGACGGAATGTCAAGGAAACGTATCTGCTGTATATTAGAAGGTATGTCCTATGGTTTTCTTTGATACGCTGTTTGAAAACGCTATGACCGCTTTCCTTTGTATGCAATTACTTGGAAATATAAGCTTGATCTAAAATGACCCACCGTTTATTTTGATATTGGCTTTTCAAACTTTCGTCTCTCATTTTTTAGCGGCTCAACTACATTGTGTCCCGAAATCAGTCCCATATTTTGGTAATTAAGTCCTGTATGTTTGGTTTGAGACGGGGCCTACATGCGAACAGAAGAGGCAGTCCTCCCAAAGCAGCCTCTCCGTCGATTATTTGTAGTCGGCCAGCTCTTTGCTCAATGGGTGAAACCTTAGCTTTCGTGATTCACACCCGGGGAAGCGTTAGTAAGCATTTTCGGGTCCTACTCTATTTCACCCCATTTTTTCTTGTTTGGTGACCAGGTTCGGCAGCATTCGGCTTTTGAACCCATGTTGTACTCACGCAGTATCAATAATCCTTTTTGCTCGATTATGAGCTTCTTCAGAAATTTAGCATGTTTGCGGTGAGAAGAAAAGATGTACAGTTATCGTAGTCGAGTCTTGTAGTGTCAGAGCACTCCTTGTATGCTGTTTGATTCCCTGCATGTCTTGTAGCGTTAGGCCGTAACTCCACCTAGTCCCGTGAAACTTTAAATAGAGGTGTCTCATCGTATCAGTTTGCACTCCTATCTGATCTTATCTAGAATTGCGCGCACTGCTAATCCCCGCCAGCAAGGAATGGTGCCTGAAACTGAGTATGTTGTATCAGGAGGTGCCGCGCAAGTTAATAATAGGTGGTTACGTCCCCGATAGTTCCTCTTTCCCGTAAAGTAGGGCAGTTTATGTACACTATTTTTGTTTTAGAAAGAATCGTTATGACTAGATAAAGCTCAGTTTAGGTAATAATGCAGTGTCTAGTAGCTCTTCGTCTGAAGTTTCTGTTGAGGATGAGCAAAGTTCCCACAGCGCTGAGGAGCAGGAGCGGGATCTGGACGGTTAGGTGTTCTCTTTGAAGCTTTATTCGGGTCTTGCCATTTAGGCTTTCTAATTGTTCCGATTGTTGTAGTCAAGCTTTGAATTCTGTGGCAGAACTTCTGTTCGTGAGCAATATATATCGACGGGAGAGGTCACTATACTGTCCAGGCTAAATTCGGGGGTGGGGGGGGGGGTTATGTGAGAGTAGTTCCCGCACAGGCTGATCAATAAGGGTGCAAGATATTGCGTGTGGTGGAATAAAGAAGGGGATATGCTATCCGGGTAAGTAAAACGGGAAATTGTCATTGAAGGTTGGCATCTGCCACGATTGAGAAAGGGCAGATTGCCAATCTTCAAATAGGCATGTTGTGAGGTTGTGATTATTTTCTCAACACGCTTACTCTTCCCGATTCTGATGGAATATTGGTCCAGTTCGCTCACTTGTCACTAACTTACACTTAGAAGCAGTTGAAATTCGTGCTGATACAATTGCAATTTCGAAGTGGCTCTGATTAAACACCGCACTTTTGCTCGGGGTGAGGGTTTAATCTCTGGAAGCATTCCGAATCCAGCGTGGCTTATGCCGTAGTTTTGTTAATCACCAGTCTCGCTGTATAAGTATATTGGTAATCGTAGAGTCGCACTTAGCGTTTCTTTGAGATTCTAGAATTCTCCGAACACCAGTGTTTGTAAGGTCCCATAAATAAAGTGGCCAATGAACTCTACAATGGCGGAAGTAGGTGGTTCAGATTCCCTTCTGTTGTCATAGATTAAAGGATAGACCCCATGACACAATAGACTTGCTGTCGAGTAACTTGCCACGTGAAAAAGATAGTGAGGAAAGAACCGTGTCAGACTAGAAAAGAACTCTAATAGCTAAACTCACGATATTTACATACTTCTCGAATACCTTCGTACAATAGTCCAGAGTGTAGTACACCGGATAACAGAACCAGCACCGACGGGAGTCAGGTGCAATCTCAGATGTGGGCAAACCTTCCAGTGATGACTCCCACCAATACGCAGACAGTCTCACCGATGACCGTTCCAACCGAGGCGAAAAACACCAAGCAACCGGATTGACGCCGTCAAGCCTCTCATCAGGCGGGAGCATGTGTTATGGTAAAATACTATGCCGCGGCGTGAGGGCTCGACGACATCGCGAGATTGTATGTAAAAGCTCAAGTTAAGCAAGGCATGATGAAGAATGCACAAAAATGAGAGAATAGGATAGAACAACAGTTATGAGATCAAGTACGGAATAAATGAAAGTACAAGTGACAAATGAACTAAGTAAAGGAAATAAACAATCGTGTATAGTCGCGATAATAAACATGAAGCGTTGTATCAGAAGCCACTTCATGGTTCTTACAATCCAACGAGTCCAACTGGGAAAACCCATCGTAATCACCGTCGTGGTCTCATGCAAGGGATTCCACAAGAAAAGTTGGATGGGAAGAGGTGCGACGTTCAATGCTCTGACATAGCGGGTTATACCCACAATTTGTATACAGCTAAAAAAACTTCGAATTCTTGCGGAACTTCAAAAGGGAGTTTCTTGCTTGGAAGAGTTTCAGTGTGTCCTACTGTAGCCTGTTCTATGTAAACTGCCGTTGTTTAGTGGTATGTTAAGGTGCGTCAGATACATCTTCGGACGATCATGCGGGGAATACGTCGTCATACGTGTCAGAGGTTGGAGTTCAACGGCATCAAAGTGAAATAAGTACTTTATTTTTGAAAATGTTCTTCTTTCAAGGTGCGCCCAAGCGATTCAGAGCAAGAGCAGTATTCTGACATCGAGCTCATTGAAGGACTCGATGCAGACGCAAGTAGTCTGCCAGATGTCACCTGATCGTGAATCGTTTCGTTCGAGCGACTCTGCAAGGTCGTGGTCATAGCTCATGGCCAAATTACATTCCGCGTGCAGCTCGATTGGTGAATGGATACTTCCAAACGGGTGTACTTTCAATTTTTTTTCGTGGCATCGAGTAAAAAGTGGTCCGGAAATTATGAACTAACTCAATAAATGATGAATTCTGCTCCTTAATTACAGTGAATTGTTGTTTTTTGACTTGATCCTTGCATCGTTGTTCGTCAGATTCAAGGTATCTTCCAACCAGAGTCAATCAGGACATGGAGGAGTTTTTAGAACGGTTTTTATATGTTATACAGACACGTGTGGGGATCATAAAATAGGGCATGATTTTTTTATGAGCTGCTCTGGAAATGCTAAAAATCATGTGAACCAGGGCTTTTGGTTCGATCCCTGGTGAAGATAATTTTTTGCATTTCTCTGGCTTCCACTGTCTGGGCTCGCTTATGTGCAGGGGAGGGGGCGAAAAAAGAAAAACATTTTGCCCATGTCGCACTCTGGCCCTTTCCCTCTATAAGTAGAAGCAAGCCCTCCTCCACTACCCTCACGGTCTTCAGAATATGGAGTCATGTGTCATTGTTGTCGACCTTAAGGAAGCCTACGGTAATAGCTTCAGCCTGAAGCTCTTACCTTGAACCGATTCAATGTGGGATAGTTTCATAAGGACATTAGCTCTAAGGATGCAAACCCCCTCGGAACCCGCCTTCCAGAAATCGTCGTAATGAAATACGATCCGTCAAGGCCCCCGTTGAACTCTACGAGTGCACAATGTCTCCGGGGGCAAATTCTTCTGATGTCGTCCACGTAAATGGATACTATGAAGAATTTACTATGGAATGAAATGTGCTATTCAATTCTGACTTGGTAGTATCGCTTTGAATCGAGAAAAGTGCGTTTGAATCCCGGAGACGAAATGTCTTTTTTCATTGGCCCCTGTATGCCCATACTCATTCAATGGGATCATTACATTATACATTCTCACGATTTTCATAGTGCATTCGTGACTCATACGCACCTGTGATCTATTTGAAAAGTTCGTCTGAGCGGTCCGAAACCGCTTAGTGAAGGCACCTGTAGACCAATTATGAGACAACTCAGGGTGGCTGCTGAATATTGGCGCATGGTTGTTGAACATATTGTTACAAAGAGACGCTATTACATTTTTGGAAGTTTATTTTTATCCCCAATAAAACATAACTATACATTACTAAAGGAGGTGCTCGAAATAGCCTCCTTCGTCATCGACACAGGCTTCAATTTTATCTCAACTGAAATCACTACGGGCCGCGAGAAGCTGACGTCGACTTCCAGAAGATCTTCGTACTCGGCGCATAATTCTAAAAACGAAAAGCACTTGTTGAATCCGGCTAGCAGACATTCTGCTCGACGTCGTGTGCACCAAGGAACCGATTTCCAAAATCTGTCATGAATTGGGCAGGAGTACATCTGAAACCGAGAAAGCACTTGTTTTTGTGGATGAATTCATCAAAATTGAAGCTGAGATCTATCAGGAAACAATTTTACGTGAAGTGCTCTATCTGTGATTTGCTTCGACCTTCAGCGAAGGTCACTGCATTCTTTGGCGAGATTGGGCGCTCGCACACGCTGCAAAATCTAGGCTCTGTGACCGTCATTTACCAGCTTATTCGTCACAAGATATCTATTCATCTGAATCGCCCGATTTGAACCCAACGGGTTTTGCGGTCTGGTGCTTCTGCGGCAAAAGGTGTCTTCTGAGCAACATCGGAGTGCGAACTCTCTGAAGCCTTTCTTGAAGGAACTCCACGTCAGCTTCTTGCGGCCGACGGTGATGGCAGTTGAGAAGAGAATTGAAGCCTGTATCGGTACGAAGGGAGGCCATTTCGCACCTTCTTCAGTAATGTATTTTTGGTTTTATCGTATATCAAATAAACTTCTGAAGATGTAATGGCTTCTTTTTGTAAAAATATGGTCAATAAACTATGCCCAAATATTTACTAGCCAGCCTGTATAACAAAACGTAGAGCGATCACGACGACAATGCTGTGAGCAAGACCGAAAACGATGAACAAACAAGGCAAAGATCGCGAGAACAGTGGTAGACATCAGAACAAGTTATGAGTAGATCAGTATTGTGCACTCATGATGTGTTGTTATTGCCAAATAAATTAGAAGGTAAACGGCTTTGGCACTCGACAACTCTTCGGACGACTTTCGATCCAGTCCAAACAACTAGTCGGCTACTACATATCCTAATCTACCAATCTTCTGATTTCCCATCAATAAATAAAATTTTCATCGCCGTATACACTCCAATCTCGGAACTGTAATGCAGCGCAACACTTTTTAGATGCTGCTATTTATAATAATCAAAGGCAAAGTTCGAAATAAAAGGAGGGAGCTAGATGTTCAAATATAGTATTGGGTGCTCAGCGAGTCGGGGTTAAAAAATGGGCAGAAAATACCACCGAAAAAGTCCAAAATAGGAAACTCCTTTTTGTTAGCTGCTTACAAGTCAGGGCTAGGAGTGGGACGTGTCTGAGCATGTTTTCAGCATCTACTGGCTTTATGTCAACAATCCACATGGCCATAAAACTTAATACAGAAAACTGTTGTTGCTGGTTCTCTTCCAATTTTTTTTCTGTTTGTCATTGTTTTTCCATTTTTTCTCACCTTATCTGTTTAATCCTAACTAATGAACGGAAATGATCTCATTAGTGGTCGTGGTTTAGTTTTGATTTTTCGTAGTTGAAATTTGCTGAGCATTCTTCTTTTTTCGTAGTTGAAATTTGCTGAGCATTCTTCTACCTTCCGAATAATAGCTAAACATTAAGCTTTACTACGTGGTTGTTTAGAAGATCGAATGAATTGTTGGTGCGCTCGATGGGGTTGGGGCGGCGCCAATGCTTCGAGCTTAGCGTTTGGCGCCTTACCTTAGCCTTGTTAACACGTCGACGACAGCGCGGCAACTATGTATGCCGCCATTTTTGCACCTCATGGGACATTGTGGCAACTATAGTTGCCACATCCTTTACATTCAGTTTTTTCTTGAATGCGCAATTCTTTCCTAGGTTTTTTTGTTTTCATCTTCAAGAACATACACCATCGTGACCATAGACGACTCGGTCCACAAATAGGTTAAATATGCAGAATGGGAACGGGGTTTTTGAACCTCACAAAATTCTCAGTCCACCTCGAACTTCGATTTTTACATGGGCATAGACAAGCAAATAAGCAGAGAACATAACGATCATGCAAAAAGTTACAGTATCTAAAAAAATTGGTTTGGAGCTCCAATTCATGCTAAATGATGTGAGTCATTTCTGTTTATCTCTCGCCTTGCATGTCAAAGCTTTGTGATGTCAAACCGCGATTTATGTGGACTTCGTTACAATTTGTCACTCTTCCCATTTCGTCAGGGCTTTTGTCATCTCCCAGAGATCCAATCAGCTTTTTTCTCATCTTGTTCCCCATCTTCGTGGGTGGTCGCCTAATCGGTTTTCGCTTTTTATTTGCATCCCACTACAGAGAAGCTGAACGTACTTCAGCTATACTCACCCTTTTGAAAATGCGTTACTATAGCTTCTTACCCTGCGTTTATCGTTTAGTAATAAAGAAAGCCAGAAACGCAAATAACAACACTGGTTCGCCATCGCATGTCAGAGAATAAAGGCACACATCACTATCAAATTTTCATGGTCGTTAGCTCGAAATTGCGTGAAAGGTGCAAATTGGAGCGATGGTAAAGAAAAATGGGAAAGAAACGGTTGACAGTGAAAAACAACCCTCTCATAGGTTCGAAGGACTCCTCCGCACTCTATGACCAGACAGTAAAAAGGAGTATCAGGCGTATGAGATTAACAGTAAGGGATGAGACCCTCAGTTTCTGCGAGTGTTAATAACTCAAGCTATATAATAGCCGATAGCCTTCTGTCGGTACAATTATATGAAAAGGACATAGCATTTGATCAATCTCGTTTTGGGATATGCCACGCTTTCTACTATCACTCACCAGGGAGGTCTTTCAGGACATGGAGCGTTTTTCCAAAACGGTTTACTACACTTAGTGGAGACTTATGTGAGTATCACAAAACCATGGTCCGTTTTTCCTTAACGCTTCTAGGAAGGCCAGAATAGTGAAGAAGAGATGGTCCAAAGTGCGATTCTCAATGGTGACTAATTTTTGCAATTTATGTTGGAGCCTCCAAATTGTGTCCAAATAGCACCAGCGTCAATTTGCATGCCATCCTCGTGATTAGGCGACAATTAGGAGGCTCCAACATTGATTGCAAAAATTTGTCATCACAAGGAATCAAACTTTCGACCATATCTTCACCACTGTTTTGAGGTTCCCAGATGCGTTAAGGAAAAACGGATCATAGTTTTATGTTCCTCGCATGAGCCTTTACCACATGCAAGAAACCATTTTCGAAAAGCGCGCCATGACCTGAAAGACCCTCCTTGCAAGCCTTCCGTTCCTCCGGGGTCGGCTGATTGGACCAGACTCGTCTCAGAGGATTGAAACACTGACTTGTACATCGGCAGGCCTCCGCAAGTCATTGAATAGGCCAATTCTCATTCAAACTGCCACTACTGGTCTACAAATGGAAGCACATATGCGTACCGAATCCCAACAAGGGACTGATCAACGGAATGATTGAATGATTTTTCCGTATCTTCATCCTTATTGAATGCAAATGTGAGTTTCTTTGGAAGGGAAACATAAAGGGGCGCTCATGTCATGTGGGGGGGGGGGACAGTCACAGAAGGGTCGATGGTAAGTGACACTAGGACTAAGCCTAGGACAGGGGGAGGAACACCAAGGAGGATACATATTGCTCACATCTTCCATCCAAGATCCCTGTCATTGCCCAAAGCTTAGTCCCAAGCACAATAATTGACTCACTAACTTGAATGTTCCCCCTAAGGACATGAGCGCCCATAAAGGTTGGTTGAGCAGTCGGAAAACTTACAAATGGTAAATATTGATAAAGAAATGGACCTCTGTTTGAAAAGTAGCTGTTAACATGATATTTTCTATTGCAGTGGAAATGATAATTGCCCAAATGTGAACGTATTCTGTGTAGCGCGCTTTTTTCAGCATGGTCTCGGGATGTGAGAATGCAATTTCCCTCTTCTAAATCTGTCGTTAGCAGTAAAACTCAGCAACCAGCGGGATCAAATAATTCCAGTAATCATGCTCCTCACTGTTCTGATTAAAGTCGCATGAATGCTGGCATTAAAATAGCGCATTTTGTCACCGCGCTCAGAGAACGTCTCAAAAACAACCACGTGTTTCTTTTTGTGTCATGATGACAAGCATCCGAAAATATCAATGAGATATATGAGATAAAATAGTTATCTGCAATCCCTAAGAAGAACCATTTTCGGAAACACGCTGCTCCTTACTAGAATGATATTCCATTCTGATCGAAATGACGCATATTGTAGTCACACACTCCAGAGAACACATTGATAACAAGCAGCTTAGTCACTACGACGCAATTTTCAAAAGCTTACCTAAGCTCAGGCTGTCTGTGCGATCTAATCACTCGCGGCGATAGGCTTGAAGCGAGTGGTTAGATAAACGGTGGGCGTTCCGCGCCAATAGCGCCGAAGGGATGGCCACCCTAGATCATTGTGGGCATATCCTTCGATGTGAATTGTGTGTTGGTCCGCACTCTTAGGGGTTCGCCTGCCTCTCGACTAGGTAAGTTTCTCTTTCTTCGACTTCCGTTCTTATCATGGGATCCTGTGTTGAAGCGGCGTTTTCTCATCAGCTATCCTCTTCGAGGAAAAAGTTAAACCGTAGGTTTTGGCTGGCCAATCTTTATGAAGTCCAAAGTCGGACAAGTGGGCTCAGCAGTAGAATCACAAAATTCAGTCCATGAGCTTACATCCGCCTTTCTAGTCAATCCAGTCGTTACGAGTAGCGAGGGTGACGAAAGCTTTCTCCAGAACGCTATCTTGGATTGCATATGGCCGAAGTTTTACTTTCCCACAATCGAAAGCCAACCGATATGGAGAAATTGCGGTTACTCAGTCTCAGTTCATCACTGAGCGACGAGGCTGTGATTGGTTTGTGTTGTTCCTGCTCTGCTAGTTTCTTCGAAATTTCAGTAATCATTTCTAGCAAAGGCATGGTTTCCATGAAATGAAATTTCGGAGAATTCCGCGTCGGAGTACATGAAGGCTCCATTCGCGGCCCACATTCCAAGCCTTCGATATTTTCAACTGTGCTCTTCTTCTGCCTATCCAAGGTAGCTTGCCGTTTATGGTATTTATGAACTCTTACTTCAAGCTTCCGTCCGAACTCTTCGAACCGTTTACCATGATACTGTCACATCTATAGTCAATTTATCATGGTCCTCGTTAAATCGCAGTGGATTCGCTTTTTGGACGATATTCAGAACCACTCTTTAGCGTCGTATAGGTTCTATGTGTACGCAAATGAAAGTCGTTTAACAGTCTGGCGATGCATCGTTCAGAGACAGCAGACCTCGAAAAGAATCCAGCAGGCAGCGCGTGGAACTGGAAATCCCACCAGTTTCGGATTAAATGGGGCCATTCATCAAATAAATATTCTTGAACTAATGAAATCACAGAATTATTTACAAAATACATCGGTGAATCTGAAGACCTGGTAGTCTGAAATCTGCTTATATTTTCAGCAAATGTATTTCATGGGGCTCAATCTGGTCACCTTATTCAGGCCCCACCCTGTGTTTGATTTGATGCCTTTAGTGTCAACTGTCCATGCACTTACATCTTCGCTCATTTCGCTTCCACCTTTTATATCATAAAATAGCAAAATAAACTAGTTTCGAACTTCATTTTCAAGTAATACATGTAATCAAAGTAAAAAAAGTGAGATTAAATTGTTTTTTAGTTTAAGTAGTTTATTTATGACTATTTGAGGTGAGAAGAATGGCGAAGTAGTGTTGCCCTCGGTTTGTCATCACACAAAAGTATAATCTAGCCTCGGAAAGGCGCAACCCATTTCGTCCAGGTTTTGTGGAGCATACGAGGGATTCCGCGAAGCAATTTTCTCCCATTTTCTCAAGCACCAGGAAAAGGGGCATAGATAAACCTTCCTCGAAATTCGTTCATGCGTCAAAAGTACAGCAATCTCAATCTGGTGAACCATTCACCTCGCCTTCTCCTCTGTCTCGGTTCTTTGCTGGCATTCACGTTCTCTCAACTGCTGAAGGTGTTTCACAAGTTTTTGTCTCCAGTACATACGTACCTACAAATATGTAGCTATCTCGTCAGGCTGCTCTGATTCTTTTTATACACAATCCTCTCGATGATCAGCCGAAACCTATTCACTAGAATGGAAAAACTAACCACCGAAGCAATGATATAGTGATCTGACTGTTTGTTGTTTTGATTGGCGGATCGACTACACTTTTCACAGTTGAACCTGCTTCACTTATATATGGAGATTGTCGAAGCTCAAAGTGTAGCACAATGCGTGGGCGGATACTGCTAGGAAAATACGGTGAACTGTTGTAAAGAAGTGGAGCTAACCAATGAGGCTTTCATGGCGGCTGGGCCACAAACTTCGCCCATACGATTGGTGTGCGACGCAATTTAGGTGTTTCTCTTTTCCATCAAATAAAACGAGAAGATTTCACAAGAATACTGGGTGGAGAATAAAACTTTCGAACCAGACGGGACTCGAACCCGCACCTTTTGCTGTCCGGGCAAGTGCGCTACCAGTTACTCTACCTGGGCACCATTTCATCCGAACTCAGCTTTTCATGGTAACCGCACCATAGCTTTCGGCACTCACACGTATGAAGTATTGAGCCGGTTAGCCAATACCGGCAATGAAGCGCAAGGCTGAAAGTTTAAGCAATGAATTTTGACCTGTTTTTGGTGCGCATTTACCCCGTAAGCAAGAGGTGCGGGTTCGAGTCCCGTCTGGGGCGAAAGTTTTGTTGACAACCAAGCATCCTTTTGATAACTAAGACCTTCGAGCCCTAATTTTTTCTACATTCCATGATTGCGTTAAATTTAATTACTTTGTTCGGTGCAGGAAAGTGCGCTTGTTTGTTTCCCTCGGAAAATTCAAGTTCTCATTCAAACAAAGTTGTACGCCAATCTAGTATTTGTTGATTAAGTTCAAGTCTCTCGTTTTCCTTCGGCAAAAAGAGGACATTCCTCAACACGTGCCTTTCTCCGTCCTTGTATGAGGTGAATCGAAATTGGAGAACCTGGTTTTTTTCAACTGAATGGCCAATTGCGATGAAGTACTCGCCAAGAGCACATTAAGAGACTACTGGCAAAAAGCGATAGGCCGACAAAATGCTGGGGCGCTCTCACTCTCTCGATCTGTCAAAATAGACCAACCCTTCCTATTCTTAGTCTTCGGACGATTTTGATTGCTGTGGGAGTGCTTTGTGCCAAAGTTAATTTCCTAGCCTTATCCTTTGTTTCCCCAAAAATTCTATCTCGTATTTGGAATGCGGTGTTCACGGACTACGATTAGTACCTTTGTACCTAACCTTGGTTTCTCTAAATGCTTCCTACACTCCATGATTGCAGCCGTATTTGCTTGGTGTGAATTGTTCTCGGAAGACTAGAAACTGTCCTTTTTGCTTTCAAGCACCCCGGAAACCTATCTTGTTTCTGCATTGAATGAGCCTTCAAGTAGTAATACGCATAGTACTCCCGAAACTATGTGATACGGAAATGATCGGTGATGTTGGGTACGAAATGCTGCGCTAAATTGAGCTCTTCATTAAAGCAACAGTCCCAGCAGGGTGCTAAAAATTTGATGCTAATGGAGGAGGGAGAAGCATCATCCCTAGACAAGAACACATGGAGAGACACTGACGACCGAAAAAGTCATCTTAGAAAGCCGAAAAGGTAGGAAGACGTCGTTGACAGGGATGTAATCGATGGTAATCGGTTACGCCCACATGCTAACCGTGGAATGGGTGCAGGTCCTAGCGTGATTGCTGATCAATATCTCGCATATCGAAATTGTTGTATTTCTTTGTTTTTACTTATGCATATGTCTCCGTTTGTATCAGTGCAAATGCTATGCTGGAAATGAAGGCTCTTTTAGACAACTCGTCCACCTCGCCCTTCCCTTATTTCAAAGATGAAGCTTGCTTGAAGGCTCCACGGCAGCTTCCTTTGCTTTTCTCTTCATTATCAGTCATCTCCCCGCATAGAACATCAGAACCGGCCGCTTTACCTCTCAAATTCGATCTGGGACTGTTGCTTTAACCCTTTGAAGACCGCGCGCTCTGAACTTGTCTGGCGCGTAGGACCGCGCGAGTCTTTTGAGAAGCAGCCGTGGCCCCACTAGAAGTGTTTTTTTTTGCGTTATACATGTGCAGTTTCGTGAACATCCTGTGTGTGAAATTATGAAGGGGATCCCTAGCCAAAGCCTGCTTGCTCGGAAAGCCTGCTTGCTCGGAAAATTATCCGATTAGGCGACTGTCCAGAAATTTTCTGCCATGGCCCCACGGCGGGCAAAACGGTCGTCATAGGGTAATGCCTGTAGTGCTATACCATCCTCTGAATTAGGCTCGGCTCCAGGTTATCCGGTCAAGATGTGTCAATTCCAACTTTTATAAAACCTTCCACTAGAGTGTTTCCCATATGACGTCCTACCCTCTACTATCACTACGTACATTATCCACCCCGGCAGCCATATACTACGTGGCGGAAACCTGAAAACACTGATAAGTGGTGAGAAAATATTTGGTTAAATAAGTTCGCAGCTTTTTTTGATCTTGATTGAATTCCTTCTATGTTTGCCTTAAGTAAGAAATCGCCTGTAATCCTCAAAGGTCCTTTTCTTCTCTGCAATACTGTGTCTATGTTTTTTCCTCCAAGGCTCTAATTGAATTCGAATATTGAAGTTGGAAAATGTGTATCCAGCCTGAAAAAATCACGTTTTTGGCAACTTTTTTTTCGATGTTCACGTAGGCCATAAAGCTGTCGAAGGGGCTCTGTGTCGGATGGGACGGGAAGGCGCCGGGTGAATCGACTGCTGTTAAGCAGTTCCTTAAACATAAAAAAGTGATACAATTGGGTCACACGCAACGCTAAAGGTTCTTGATACCTGGTGTGGCATTTGATTTGGCATGAAAAACGCTCGTGAAAAACAAGAGGCTAAACAAGAATCATTAAATGGTCAGGTTGTCAGGTACTGCAATTAGAAAGCGAGAGATATCGAAACGCTACGCGCTTGTTTTCCAAACCAATGTTTGAATGTTATGTTTAAGTTGTTTGTTTTTCTCCATAGGCCATTCCGCAGAAAAAATTATCCATTGGCGACCGCCGTTGTGCGCGTGCTATTTCAAACTTTGTTCGCATTCTCCCATCAAAAGGAATTAATTTTCCAGCATTTTCATTGTCAGTACTGAGCAAATTGTTTTTCGGACACAATTATGTTTGCAGACCGTCTTGGAACATGAAAAACGCCAAAAAACCACTAAACTAGGAAAAAATTCATTAAAGTAGTCTGTTCAGTGTGAAAGTGTGACATGACACGGCATGATTCCATTCAGTGTCATCGTGGCGGGACTCGGAATATAAAGTGAGCGGCAAGAAATAGTTGTACAGTATACAGCGGAGGAGTGAAAAAGCTCAGCGTTGAAGAGGGCAGCACCGACGAGAGTCGCATCAGTGCGCAAATCAACGGGCAAGGAAAGGAGCCCACGTTGCGGGTTCTATGCCATTTTTCTTGGTTTTTTCTTCTTCCTTGCTTCCACTGATCGTCTCTAGTTAAACCACTGAGCTACTTTTTCCGCCTTCAAAGGCCGCCTTCAAAGGAATCTACCACTGGAAAAGCTCCGCCTCCATTACCACAGAAAAACGATGCCTTAGACCCTTAGGCTCATGAGCATAGCAAAAAGTACGGAGTATAAGTGTTAGTTTCGATAATAGTCCGCAATCCTACGCACAAGACGAAATGACCACTCTTTCCATAAAAGTTCGTCTGAGGTATTGTTCTTCTAAGGTAATGAAGGCGGAGCTTCTTCCGCGGGAGATTCCTTTAAGTCCATGCACTTCGAAAGACGTCCGGCTTTAAGGTTAAGGTAGAGCGAAGTAATTGAAGCGATGTCAAGATGAGGGCAATGAGCGTTTTTCATTAACTCAGTGCGGAAATTGTCAGCGCTTTATCGTGCTGTATTGGTGGGCTTTCTGAATTGAAAAGCAATTGAGTCTCAATGACGGCAGTCGCGCTTTCATTGCCAGTCCATTACTACCAATCTCAGCTCACTTCTTCTTATATCACCTACCGATGATTTTTCACAGAATCTAATCACTTCGCTGATGAAAATCTAGCGATGATTTGGCGCGTCAAAACTGCTCCACAACACGAAATCTATTAAAAAAGGGGTCAGTGCCTTTTTTGGGACATTGATGAAAAAAGAGCCGCTCCTTCGCTACGAAATTTCATGCGCTCCAATTAATCCAAAATGCGTAAAAGCTGATTTTAGGCGAGACCTTATGAGACCTTTGTGGATTTGTAGCTACAACTGCAGGGGGTGTTTCAAATGTATAGCAGAGGGTCACCAGGTTCACGAAAGCTTGACAGGTTACAAATTCTCCCCTGATCTCTATTTTCGGTAGCCCTTCCTGATTTTCTACCGAAGTACAACGAAATTTCTACTCATCTGATCTTTCGTTGAAAACACTTCTCTATTGAATAGGTAGGAGTTATTGCACTCATAATCACTTATGGTTAGCACACTAGAAATAAAAGAAAGCTACCAAGCTAACGAAGTAAAAAGAACCTGAAAAGCCCTGAGAATCGTTTAAAAGGCCCACGGATAGTATGGGCAGGGTTCTCTCCCTCCCCCCCCCCTCCCGCAAATGTGTCATTGGTTGGCTGTTCTTTTGTTATGATGTAAATAGATATATACAACCAATGGGACTTCTGCAGGGGAGGAGAACAAACCCTACCGTTACGATGAGCGCGGGATGGATTCGAAAAGTTTTTAGCTGTTTTCTGCTTCCTTGCATCACTGTTGAGTTAAACACCATAAGCCGTTAGCTTTCTAACACAAATACCTACACCTGCTCATTCACAGATTGTACTTTCAAGATCAGTTTTGTCTTATTGTTAGTACTCCTAGAGTATTTCTTTCTTTGTAAGATTTCCTTCTCATTGGCGTCCGAGGTGAGTGAGTTTAGAGAAAGAATTTGCGGTACAACACCCACATAATAAGATGATGTCAGTGTTGCTTTATAAGTATTCGTGCAGAATAACCCAGGCACTAATAATAAGCCCACGCAAGTGAGTTATAACGCTCAGTCTGGAAATCCTATAAGGGAAATACATTGTCCATAATAAAATAGAGTAAGAGTAACTAAGTAAGAGTTGATTTAGAGTGGTCGAAATAGACCCGAATTTTCAATGTTCCGTGTTCTGTTGCCAAAGTTCCACAATGTTCTGTTGCTTTGGTGAAGTAGTGCTGCGCTTGAGAATCATAACGTCAGCTGCTTCCATACCCCTTTCTTCCCCTTCCCCGATTCAGGCGCTGATTCGCGGCATGAAGTTTGACTTTCTTCCCACGAATGTTTCACACATACAACTTCGGCGAAGGACATTAGGGCAAAGATTATGAAGGAGCCATACCGTCTTCCACGGAAATCGTGTGGATTGTGCCCCATTAAGCAATATCAACCATTTTGGGGTACCAGGAGGCCTATAGCGGGGCAAGATGACATAGACGTAGATGGGCCAGCGGATAAGTCGCGCGCGCACTGGGCGATATGAAGCGTATTCTGCTGCACCCTATTTAACTTGACGTAAATCTATACAGTGACTCGATCGCTGACCCGTCCGCGACTTTGCCATCTCGCCGCGCGATGGGGCTCCTGTCGGATACCCACCCCTTTCTGCACCAAATCACCACATTGTCTTGCTAAAAATTGAGCTATGTAGTCTTCGGCCTCCATGTACACGCACTTTGCGCTATTTTATACGTGGGGAGTTCGGGCACCTGCAGAATGTCACAGATTCCTTCTGTCCCTGAGTAGATAAACCTGAGCGGGGGTCTAAAAAAAGGGTCTCATGTGCACATCAGCAAGCACAGGGTCGTCGTTTATTGTTTTACGGCAATGTATTCCTCGTATACCCCTCCACAACCAAAACAAGCTTCTATTCCTGTCGTCTTCGGAGTACTAAGTCATCAACCATCGCCGTCAAGATCAGAAAGCCTACTGTAACTGCGTCACTTTGAAGCAGCTGTCTGAATTCTTCGATCGTTTCACTGGTGGACAGTTTTCTAGATTTTCTCGATGTAGAAGCATATCAGAACGGGCTGTTCAATAATCTGACTTAAGCATCGTGCTTGAGCTCAGCAAAGTGTGGCCAATTCGTTTTTGAGTGGGGGAATAGAATCCCTTTTCTGCCCCTCCCTTGTCTAAACTGGGCTGGTAAAAGGTAGTCGCTTCTCCAATGGCGAACATCATCAAAGTCTTCGTCACAGAGGATATGTGATAGAAAATTTCATGGCACAACACTCCTCAAATGTCCCCCTTGAGCAGACGCAGGTCCTCCTTCACTGCCGTCACCGTCCTCTGAGTATGACGTCAGCTGCGTCACCGTCGAGCTCAGGGAGGCCGACCGTAATTGCTTTAGCCTAAACCTGCCACATAATTTCTTCAATCGATTGACTGATGGATAATTTCTCAGAGACAGTAGCTCTGATTATGGGAGACCCCTTCCGACCAGTTTCAGGGATTGTCTCGAAGGTATTCGATCCATCGAGGACCTCATTGAGCTCAAAACGTACATCATGCTCCCGGGGTGATTTGTTCTGGTGTCATTTGAGAAGAGGGCTACTATGAAGTTTTTTGATAATGTGGTCTTAAATTCTTAATTGGGACAGCGTGGTTTGAGTTCAGCGATTTTAACTGTTTCCGTCTTGAGTGGAATGGGGTGGGGGGAGGGGGAGCGACATTTTTGACCCTCCCCACCCTGTAGTACCTACAGATCATATCTACTTGTTGAGTCTGGCTAGATTCTTCTAGATTTCCTCGAGTTCATAGATTTTTCAGACTCGAATTTGTTTTGTGTAGGCAGTAGACGTCACACATTAATCTTTTACAGTCACGGTCAGTGGAAATGAATGCTGAAATGAAGCAAAAAACGGAAACAGCAGAATATCTTGATAAATCATCCATGTGGCGTCAGTGAGCGCGTTTCTCTGGAGACATCAGAAAACCATCTCTCGTCCTGCCGTATTCAGTGACGACATCGAACATAAACAGGGAGAAAAAACATCTGATGAAAGCAAAAATGAAGAATACAACATTGAAAATTCTTTCGGCTTTTCATTTGGCTCAGGAGGAAGAGGGCAAAAATTAGTAATCGTACGTCCCTGTATTTGCATGACGTGCAGTACAGCTCATTGGAAAATGTTCCTCTCTAGTAATAGTCAATTAAGTGAGTCGATCAAAATCAGCCTCTGGAAAAATAAAAACACTAAATTTGATACGACCCCCTTTGCTGAACTGCAGTGAGTATGAGCTTGGAAAGCGCGTAGAATCTATTTCATTTCTATAATATAAACGATGGGTACAATCCGCAATGACAGGTGACGTCCAACGTCCGCCAAGCAGTCACAACCCCAACGTACGTGGCTCTTCCATGGTGCACCGTCCTTTTGATCCCATAGAGGGAGCACGTGATGTCACATCGTATTTAGGTGCTTCTGGTTTTTGACTCCAGAGAATTCGCCTTCTATAGAACTGAATTTCGTTGGATGCGAAGATCAAAATATCGAGGTAAGGTACTCCTCCTCTCCCCCTACCCCTACCTTCCAACCCTTCTGCCCCCACTTCACCTTGACACCCACAGCCAAAGGTTATGGATCTAGAGAGCAAAACAAAAGACTGATTCGCAACTCGGACTTCATGTCTTCACACAGTCATGAGAGCTTATCAGCCCCGTTTCATTTTAACGTACCTTAAAAAAATTCCTCCGTCCACTCCTCAGATCTATCTTTTTTGTGGCTTCCCTCCTTCGGGAGTATTCGTCACCCTTTTCTGGGTCACCATTCTATTTCTGGCTCTGGTTTCTGCTCTATTCAATACATATCCTCACTTCACCCCTTCTTCATTTTTCTGTCTTCCTCTTCGATCACTTTACTTTGCTTAGATTCAGCAATTGCTTCCCCCGTCAAGCTATGCGGATATTTTTAGTCATTTTTGGCGGTGGCAATGGCCTCTTCCGCGACGAAAGTGAGGCAATGGATAGAGGCACCACTTATCATTTTCTTGAATAGAATTGGACAGGCAGGTCCTCCATCATACCGAGCCCGAAGAATTGATAAGAGCTCGTTTGTCATGAGGAAGGAAACTCTGGGTTAATGCTGGCTGACTTTGAAGTCAGAATGCGGACCCTTGTTCAAATGCCTCGATGGTTTGAGAGGAACAAAACGCATGGGCGCATTTCAAGCAGATTGACAGCACCAATCACTTTGGCGTTTATTAGCAACATTTTTCTGTATAATGAACGACTTTTCTTTTCACTAAGCATGTTTCTTCCTCTTCTCATCGATTCTCCAGGCTGCTATCCCCCTTAGCTTGCTCATACACCTGTTTTCCCGTCATTCACAGTCGGATATTTCCCTCCTTGTCAAGCTATTCTTTCTCATTTTTCCCTTTCTTTCCTCTTCTTTTCCGCATCGATTTTTTTAGATGGTTTCATCTTTACTTATTTCTTCTCACTGCTCTCGTTCCCTTGTGTTCTCCTTTGTGTGGAACCATCGAGAGCATGCCATTCTCCTTGCCTCGAGCGGGTTTCGTAACGGTTCTAGTTAGAATGTTATTCTGTAGCACAGGAAGACCATCTAATTCCTTGCCCTCTTAGGAAACGATTACAACTAAATCCTTTCCATGAAGCTATTACTTTTTGTCGATTTGTCTGCCTGCCCTTTCGCAAATGCCTTGCAAATGCCTCAG
>KZ345504.1:53979-74967 GCA_002352805.1 Teladorsagia circumcincta
ACTTCACAAAGTTAACAGCATCATTTTCCAAGAAGGCAGAAAATCCGACTCGTCGCTGAGCACAATTTTGTACCTCTAGCCTTCCGTCCAGGTTATCGCTTGGGGGCGGAAGCCAGTTGGGCCATCCTGCTCTAAAAGCCCAACGACCGCTCCTTGTTGGGACATCTTCCACATTATTCGCCAGGTCCCAGCGCATGTGTAGCAGCACTTTGGCTTGTGATCGACTGAGAGGAAAATCCAAATAAAAGTCGGTATTGGTAGATGGTGATGGGGGACAGTACGGGCTGACCAACTTCAGAGTCTTAGAAAAAGGCCAATTTCTTTGTAAATTTGTTTTTGTAGCTGGGCCGTTTTCTTGATGGTTGCTCGACTCTGATGGCCCTAAAACATTCCGATGATAGCGATTTTGTAGAGGATGAACTGATGAGAAACCGATTTCCTCCATACTTCGGACTGTGGGATCTAGAAAAACCTCTGAAATGGAAGTAAGGTTATCCTTTCACGTGAATTCGTTTTAAAATTACTTAATACTTAATATTCTCACCAAAATTAACAAAAACGTGCAAATATTGAGGAGAAGAAATTATAATAACGAGAAAAAACAGAAAGTTTCCAAACTTTTGACGCGCCAATTCTTCAAAAAAATCGTATTTTTCAATTATGGTTTGGATTTTCGGAAAGTCGGGTTGCGCATCGTATTTTGCTGTTAATTTTGTATATTATACGTGAATTTGAGACAAATTCGTTGTTTATTAGCTTCGCTAGATCAAAAACAAAAAAGTTTCCAAACTTTTGACCGCTACTGTATATGTCAGAATCATAAGTGGAGACAGAAGCTGCTTCCCTACAAATTGGTGTCAAATGCCCATTGTGCCAAAAATGAATGTCCGTGATTAGGCTACCCACTTGACGTCGCGACGACGTCCCAGACCGTAAATTTTTCGCAGGAAAACTTTTCCACGTAAGAGCCAAAGTCTTCAAAGCGGGGGATTACAACAAGAATCAACTGAGTTCCTGGTGGAAGTGGGGATGCTGAATAATGCCCCGGTGGTGGAAAAAGCAAGGAAGTCCTTTAAGAACGCGCAAAAGGGGACCACGTTCTTTGCCCATTCACCTTCAGTAATGGACGAGCTGGCAACTAAACTAGAGGTCTTCTGCAAATGGTAAACCGAGTTCTTTACCCATTCACCACCAATAATGGACGAGCTGGCAACCGAAAGAGGTTTTTTTGCACATGGTTAACCGATAGCCGCCGTCAGACTAGCAAAGACCCTGCTTTGGTTGGTACCACGTTCCATGGGAAAGTTATAGGATACGCACTCAAAGCGAAATACCTCATCAAAAATCGAACGATAATCTAAGACGCTGCTGCTGGCGGAGCTCAGAAAGAAATGGCGAGCCCAGTATGCTGCAGCTAGCGTACTTCGGCCACAAAAACGCCACATATCGCTTCCTCAGGTCCCTGACTACTGCTTCCACTGGTCCGTGTACTTCCACGCTGCACACACTCTTTATCGTAATCTCTCGCTTCAAGGTTCTGCTGAGACTGCGGGACTATTGTAGATCGTGACTGTGGGGAGGAAATTTATTGTTGCTAAAGCTTTTTCGCTAATGCAAACCAAAACAACAAAGTATATCGTTCCGCTTTCTACTTCTGGTCGATCGTGGGCAGTTGTAAACCTTCATTCCGGCTCGGTCCTCAATCGGACGTAGTGATTTCAATTGCCCAGAAGCCGTGGTGAAGTTCTTCTTAACGACTGTGTTACTATAGTGTCTTGTTCTTACTGTATTCGAAGTACGTAATTTCAGATTATATGTGATTGAGAGATTCAATCAGTCGATTCATAAAGAATTGCTTATTGCGTGGCAGCTTCCGTGTATATTTACGTTATTCTATCCGGATTAGTTCGCTTCGAAAATGGTGCACCGCTTTGCCCCTTCTGGGAAATCTGTAGAGAAACCTACAAAATTACTGATGTGGATCTTGCCTCAAGCACTTATCCTGCAAATTCTACCAATTTTCACCGCTCACAACTTGCTTTGAAAGTTCATGTAGCAATTTTAGTTCACATATATTAGGTTGTTCGAAAAGTGGTGCGCGTCTCGAAATGCCATGCATACTTGAGATATTTCACCACAGAAATTTCTTTTGAAAGCTTAAACGCTATATATCGTTAGCAAACCTATTATCATCTTTTCTTCAGTATACGTGAATTCATTGTTATCGGTCTCTGTAGGTTTGAGCTGAAGGTTCGAAATTAGCAGTTGAGCGAGTTTGCTTCAATGTGAAGGAACTCAAATGAAATGCTTCATAGCTGCTTGTCGAAATCACACTGAAAAATGGAGCTAAGGAAGCACTAATTAAGCGTAGCACAGCACTGTGTTCAGTATTTGGGTCTTAAAGGGAAAGTTCGGGCTCAGACTCAATTAGTAAGCCCTTACAGGGGCGAGAAGTGCGTGGAACGCAACTGCAGGAGACGCGCCACATTTCTGCATCAAAACGCGTCGCTGAGACGCTAGCCGCCAAGGACTTTGGCACGCTCCACCAGTTGAACACGCTCCGCCCACCGCTTCGTCTGCGTCTCTATGTTAATATGCTATGCTCCCTCTACTCGTACTTCTTTACCACTTACCGCACTCACATTGTCTCTCATCTCTGTGCCGGTCTTTTGAAGTTCTCCGCAGTGTAGAGCAGAAGGTATTTAGGTAGCAGAAGGTTTCGTATTTTCTGTGTATTTCACGATTTTTTTTCCTTTTTTTTTCTCCTCTGGCTCTCCAAATCCCACTCCTACCTCCCTCCACAAGTGAGTGAGTTACCTCATTAATTTATTCCTGAATCTCGCCTCCAAACAGTTCCATCATGAAGCTGGGGAGA
Organism: Teladorsagia circumcincta; assembly: GCA_002352805.1. Classification (NCBI taxonomy): domain Eukaryota; kingdom Metazoa; phylum Nematoda; class Chromadorea; order Rhabditida; family Trichostrongylidae; genus Teladorsagia; species Teladorsagia circumcincta. The sequence continues at coordinate 56,855 of KZ345504.1, forward strand.
GTCATGTGCATGATCCTATTGTTAACGACGCCTTTCTAAAGGTCTCCGTAGAAGACGATTACGAACAAACTGTACTATAGGTAGCAGCAAGACAGGAAGTAAGCATATTATAAAAATTGCAGATTTGGAAAATAATTAGAGCGGTGGAAAAGCTGAACAAGTGGTTGCGCATGAGCTGCTTAAAGGAGGACTCCACGGAAAGGACGAAGGTCGAATTAGGGAGAAACTGCCTAATGGGGAGACCGGCGAACATCCTGAGGGTGCAGACAGGCACGCAACCGGCAGCGGCAGATTTGACCTCGGAGAGCTAGAAGGGCTCAATCTTGGCGGGTGCGCCTGTCTCCGCCCACCGTCTGTCTAATCACTCGCCGCAGATCTGTACGCAGCGATCGATTAGATAGCAGAGAGAGCGTTATGTTGAAGAGGGCACAGCGATGCGAGCCTCATCAATGCCGAGATCAAAGCGAAAGAAAGGGGTCCTATTTCTCGGGTTCTGAGCCGTTTTTCATGGTTCCGCTTCCTTTCTGGTACTACTTACCATCCCTACATTAATTTGGAATAGGTTGTGTTTTCATCGTAAATTCTGCCTTTAAGCGGCAGCGAAACCGCTTTTCTAAGGTGCCGTTCCACTCTAGTTAAGTGAAAAAGACTACTAGCATTCGGGTTCCTTTGTCATTCACAAAAGACAGCGGACTTTTCACGACTAAAAGAAGCCAACTTTTTAATAGTCAGTCCGCGATGGATCATCACAAAATTCTCCGAAGCCATAATTGTGGAAAATTTTGGTAGAGCTTAACATTAGATTTGGCGGTCTTCCACGGGACTGATGCACCACACATCACAACCAGGGTCAACCCTACTTTGTCACTAGTAACAACGGGGGGTCGTACCTGGTTGGGTTTGTAGGAGGGGGTCGTATCCCTTTTAAAGGCAGGAAATTGTAGCGAGTTTGAGGTGGAATGGTTGGGTGAGTCGAAGGCGCGCGGGAAAAAAATTTGCCGTCGCCCTAGCCAATGATGGAAACATAGTGGAAATGTGGGTAAATGTAGGGAAAATTGTTGAAATTTTACGGTTTCATGGCTGGTATATACACCTCCCCCTCCCCCCCCCCCCGTCCGACGGCGATTTTGGAGGAAAAAAGTGGGTGGATGGGGTTTTGGGTTTGGGTGGTGGAGAAAGGTGGTGGTCTCGCTATGGAAAAGTGGAAAAGGGGGGTCGTATCAAGTCCACCTTGGAGGAGGGGGGCGTGAAAAATTTTCGAAAATTGACAACGATAGGACCGACCCTGATCACAACTGCTCTTGAAATCCGTACCGTTGAGTCTCTATAGAACCAAGTTGGAACACAAAAGGAAGTGAAGCAACCCTCTGTCATGATGATGCCCAACCACAACCAGTTCTCATTTAAGGCAGAATTTACGATGAAACCCAACCCATTCTAAATTAAGTTATGGATGGTGAGTGGTACCTGAAAGAAGGAAAAACCATGAAAAATTGCCCAGAGCCCAAGAAATAGGAACCATTCTTTTTCCCCTCATCTCGGCATTTTTGACAACGGCATTGATGCGACTCCCATCGTTATGTCCCTCGACAACTTCTTGAATACGAAATACTTCTATGTTTGGAAAGATGTAGAGTTCGTCTTCAGAAGCATTATATTTGCGTCACCGGGATAGTTAAAGGCAAAGTTCGGGTTCAGACCAACCTAAAAAGCCTTATATGTAGTGGGTAGAAGTGCGTGGCACGCAACTGGAAAAGGCGCGCCACGTTCCTGCGCCAAAACGCGTTACTAAGACGCTTGGCGCTAGGGACTTTGACATGCTCCACCAGTTGAGACACGCTCCGCCCATTGCTTGATATCTTATCTTCGTCGCAATGTTGATCTGCTATGCTCTCTCCACACGGATTTCTCTACCGCTCTTCGCGCTCACATTATCTCTCATCTCCCTGCCGGCCTTTTTCACTTCTCCGCAGCGTAGAGCAAAAAGCTCATAGTTCCTCTGTATTTCATCATTTTTTTTCCTTTTTTTTCCACTGGCGATCCACGTCTCACCCCTAATTTCACATTTGAATGGAATACTCCACTTGGAATACCCCAATTTGATCCCGAATCTTGCCTTTAAGTGTGCGTCTTATCAAGAGAAATCAATAGTTTCCAACATTTTTTGTTGCTATCAAAAATGTTCAAAAGGAGTGAAAACGTGCCTCTTTGATAGTAGAGGTCAAATCCTCCAATAACCATGACTTCCCGAGCCATATGAAACCAGTACTCCCACCTTTTACCCAGATCTTCACTCAAAGTTCACGTGAAATTCAATGCTGTCGATGGTGACATTACTCGCTACTGAATGAGCCACGCTAATTTTTACCTTGACCAAAATTCGCATCATACTCGAGTTTGGTGCGATAACTTTAAACATCGCCTTGAGCAATTGTTCCTTTGGAGACCACACTTCAAAAGCGAATTACTTAATCTGACAAATGAGGCTTTCCTGGTGTCTCTTTTTGAATCAGCCTTTCGTAATCCATCTTCCTATCCATCTCTCTTTCCTCCATGCACTCTTACAGAATGCAACTACCATTTATATATTTCACCCCCCCCCCCCTTGAAGCCACATGTTGAATTCTACTTGTCTGTGCCTCATTTTCCGTTCTCTTCATAATTTGACGATAGAAATTTCCGAAGTTTTTCAAGGCATACGTGCCAGCGATTTTGAATAGTTCAGTTCAAACGAGCACAAATTGCCCATAAGCGGAAATTCGAAGGAACTCTACTCTTTTCCGTCGGAACAGCAATTTCGTTAACGATTATTCGTTCCCTGTTATTCAGTAATCCAATGACGTGAACTGGCTAAAAACGAAGAACATTCATCTAACTGATCAATATTTTCCTGATGCGCCACATATTCTGTTTCCTCAGTTTCGTTGTGGAATTTTTTATGCGATTTGCAGTGCATTTACTCGCAAGAGGAAAACTATACGCCATTTTGCGGTGTAGCCGGGCGAAGGTGGTGTACAACGTTACCCAGGGGTGGAAGGATTTTTTGGACAATTCTAGTCAGAATCTAAAGAAACCGTACCCGGCGATCCATCCCTCATTCTCTACAAGTCTGTTCACATAAAGCTATGAGCAACCTTTCGAGCAGAAAAAATGAAGTCTGGAAAAAGAGTAGCACGGGGCAACGCTCAACTCCTTGGTCACAGTTGGCAATTACGATTAGAAGGAGCCACAACTTGTGGCTTTTCCGAAAATCTTCGGGTATCGATGCCCTCGACCCCATCACCACCACGTGCTATAGTATTTGATTCTGAGACCACTCGATACACTCCGACTCCGCCCACTCGTCGAGCGAGTGATGGGGGAGGGAACAAATTAGTATAATGAGCGGCTCCACATGTTTTATCCATTTCACGCGTATTCCATTAAATTTTCGCCAATATCTTTGATAAAAAGTCCGTTTAACTCACTTCTCCCCCCCCCGTTTAACTCACTTCTCCCCCCCCCCTTCCCATCTTGTCAAAACCATAAACTGCGACCCCCTCGTTCGAATAATGGATGATTGATCCTGAATTATGGCCTGGAAAGGGTCTGTGGAAAGAAATACGTAGTAAGTTCGTTCACGTGTAAGGTCTTGTAAAGATATAAGGTGAAGCTCGTCCTCTTTGGGGGTTCAACACGTTTCGACGTAACAGTTCCACACCGCCAACATTAGTGAAAGTTTTACGGCTGGAAAAAATCATATTAGTTATAGCGTCGCCAAAATTACTTGTGGTCTACTTGACTATTAGGATCTTGTCGGTTAGTGCTGATTTTCGTTCTTTCACGAAACACGGCATTTGAAGTACCGATTTGAAATGGGGCACTCTATTTCTTTGGACGATTCCTTTAGACTCACACTTGTGTGGGAGAAGATACAGATTCGAAGCACTGAACTTCACATCGCGAAGGACTATTTCAGACAAGTCTTCGGAAATTAGCAAGCAAACTATGTGAATGATCAAGCTGCGAGCATCATAAAGCAAACGCGCAGTGTTATCCCAAGCTAATTGCGAAAACGAAAACATTGCGATGCCCCATAAGATAGTTGAGATGCAACCCACATTTTCAATATAAATAAGGAGAGTCGGTCACAAATTTAACTCTTCCTTCTTTATATATGTGGTCTTGATCTTCCATCGGATTCCTTCGATAGTCGCTCGTCTAGATACACCCAAGCGTTATACCCAGATTCAAGAGGAATAAACTGATTGGGGATGGCGTTCGTGGTGCGAGAATTACATAAATTCTTGGCCGAAAGTAGAGAGTAAGTCCAAGAAAGATGAACAACATGGTAGCTCCCGCTCTCGGCAGAAGTCTGGAAAAATCGTGCAGCAATGGTGCTCACAAGGCTTAGCAACCAGTCCATAGGGGGAACGTGATCGGCTGACTGGCCAAAAAAGCGTTACTATGTCAATCATGGCTATTCTACTCGCTGTGTGTCAGGTTGAAATCTCAGTCTGACTGGAAATCGTCCCTGAACACAATTTGTCCTACTGAAAGGACGAATTCACGATCAGAGTTGAAGTAGAATATGGAGTAATTCACCTGGTTAAGGGACCTGCGGACCTTCTGAGGGTGCGGACTGAAGCGCATTTGGCACCGAAGGAGTTGACCGCGTTGAACTATTAATTTGGAATAGGTTGCTTTTTCATCGTGAATTCAGCCCTTTTTGCCTTCCATTTCCAAGCGATGTTTCACAAATCCTCAACCGATGGCAACGGGGTACATGGCTACATGGCTCAACCATATTATTCTACTCAGAGCGCTTTCCTACTTTGTTTTGTTTTCATTAGTATGGCATAATGCAGAGGTGACGGTCTCTATGCTTGAATACCTATCGTGATAGAAGAGCTTCTGAATGTCGCATAAGTAAGAGTTTTCTTAAGTGTCGTTTATGATAAGAAGAGTGACATGTCAGCTTGCAATTTAGCTCATACCTTTTCATCAAGCAAGCCGTTGACTGGGAAAGAATGAAGGCTTTCTAATTGCGTTTGTTTCTTCTGCCGTTTGAGATAGATAAGTGGAACATTTACTCAGTCGGCATAACGTTTCGACAAAATCGTCGTCTTAATGAAAACTCCGAATGGAGGATACGAATATTTTCCTTTCCCCTCCGTTTTTGTCCCGTCCCCTCCGTAAGTTGTTTCCCGAAAGTTTTCCTCATAAAATCGACCACATATCCTCAACGAAGTTGGCTCTTTACGACTACGACTCGTCAAACGGATTTGCTGCCATATGGGGTGCAAGCAAATTGAAATGGAAAGCGAAACCATCCGGACCAGATCCAGTTATCGCTTTGCTAGCATCGCTCGGGTGCTCCTCATAGTCCTGTGTTGGGCACATGATCAGCTACTCATTGTGTCAAGTGTGATTGAGATCTGGATATGTTTGAGATTTGTGGAGGGGATCGCACTTTTGAGTTTTGTGTATTTGGGATTATAGAAAGGAGGCGGGGGGGGGGGAAGAAGGGTGTTCTTATCTTATTTCTCAGAGGACTAGTGAGGAGAGGAGTGGTGTGGTTCGCTAAAACAGGAAGCTACATAAATTAGAGCATTAGCAGATTTATTTATTTATTTGTTTATTAATTAATTAATTAATTTATTTATTTATTTCCATGCGTCTAGTAGACGCGCTTGGTAGGTGTAGATTTTAATTGTTCCTCTGTGAAATGATTTTTAGCTGTTTCTGTCGAGAACTCGAGATCTAGCCATTATGGGCGATATCACTACATCCACTTGGCGGTATTTACCACGTTATCAACGGCTATCAATGACCCACCCCTTATCATTTGCCTATAAAAGAGTGATATTGAGCCAAAGTGTTTCATTATGAGTGTCGCATTCATGTGATAAACTTGCATAACTCAGAGCGAGTTTAATTCCTAAGAGCATGCAAAAGCTCGACTAGGGGGTATATAAACATGTCCCACCTTGATGCAGTATGGAGAAATTTGGGCGGAACTGGAGTGCGTCATCTGGTCTCAAAATCAGACATTGTAGCAGCCAGTGATGGAAAGAGAAGGATTGTGTTAGACTCCTTCCCTCCAAGTCCCTCAGATGAGCGCAGCGGGAGTTGCGTCACGACCCTTCAACCCATTGCGTACCACCCTTATGTGTGCACCTCCGTAGTTTTTTTTGTGGTCTGTTTGTCAGTAAGCAATAAGTTAGCAACATTTTACCAGTATTGTACCGGTACCAAATGAAATGCCTCTGCTCGGGAAGATTCTATCAAAGTCGACGATCCGTTTTCGTGTGATGGCGAGCACGTCGTCCGCAATGGGTAAAAGGGATGTAAGAGGTAATGAAATTTCGTGAAACCGATTCAAAGGACAGTGGACCCCGCTCAGTGAGAAGTCACAAGACGCCTCAGAACTTTTCAATACGATTATTTTTTTTTGGGTTTTCTTTTTCCATATACGTGTTACCTGAGGTGCAAGTAAAAAGAATCGAGCGAGTGGCACCTCGCTTCCACTAGGGTTTTTTTTTTGCTTGGGCAGTGGACCTCAAGCAGCCTCTAGGGGGGGGGGGGTGACCGGATACAGCCATGCTGTGGTCGGTATCTTTCATTCACGAATAATGAACACGTTCTACCCACATTCCACACAGGAGCACAAGCATTCTGCGTCAGCACTAATGACTCAACGAAAAAAAGTTTCTCTCGCGCTTCTATGCCCCTCATCAGCCCTTATTTAATGCTTTCACTTGAGATTCCCCGTGTTTGCACCCACCCACCCCTTTATCTCTTATCTTTCGGGGAGCTTTACCATCAAAGCGAGAATGGCTACGAATTTGAAACACACCATCAACAGACACAACTGCAAGATTATAGTACGGTAGAACTTACAGTGCACGTTTTTTTTTCTTCCAAAAATTCGATTCGAAAACAGCTGTGCTTAACGTCAGCTGTTCCGGATGTGTTTACTATTATTCACATGATAAACTTTGCTTTGCACTTACTGCAGATGAAATTCGCCCTATCTCTTTTCCATGCAGGCACGAATGCTTCAGACAATGTTTGTGAGTTACCGTTATCACCAAAGGTCCCGTTAATCAATTAGTTTCTGGAGACCTCTCCACTAACATCGTCATTCCTCCTTGTGGTAATAGAGTCCTGCAGTGGATCCTCTTCGGTCTAACGACTCGAACCCTATCACTCCTTTCTCAGAGAACTTCGTAAGAAGTTTGCCAGTGGTCGCCTAGGTGATCATTTGATGACCCGAGGGATTCAGTCTGTAACCGCTCTGGTTCAGCAGTCCCACAAGACCAGATAACGTGTCCGACTCATCTGGTCTTTGATTCTTTAGCGGAACTTCGATTGTTAGCGGAATTCGGAATTTCGCATTCCCTTCTGCCCTTGCGTGTGACAGATATTGTTACATGTTCCTCTTCTGCCTGAGAATGAGCAGCTGATCGTGGAATGATTGAGTTTTATCAAATTGGTGGTACCTTACCCAGTGACCTAACTTCTACTGTAGCTGTCGATCAGGTGGTCCACGCTCCAGCATCGAGCGAAAAAGGGCTTTCTGTGAGCGGCGGCGTAAAGAATCACCGCCACCGCAGCTAGGGTCTGTAAGGTAAGGAATTCAATCCTGGTGGGTGTGCTCTGTACGAAAGCTCTGAAAGGCTGAGCTCATCCGGTCCTCGGGGATATATCCCCGATTGACATGCAATGTTAAATGTTCCCGTGATGGAGAAATTACAAGAACTGGTGGGCATGGCCTTTTCCTGAAAGTTTTCAGAGCATAACTTACCAGGATGGGATCACTCTCCAGTTCGGGAACTATACCTTATGGCCCCAGGAGTACACATGCAAAGCGCGCGACCGATGCCTGCACGCGCTGCCGTAATGTGAGCTTCCTGACTGATCTTCCTCTCACTTAAAAGGGTCTATGGAAAAAATTTGATCCGTGAGGAGGCCCCTCGAGAATTAGTTAGGCACAACGGCGCGCTCTAGTGTGTAGATAACTGCAAATTTTCGCGCCGCTATCTCGTCTGTGTTGAAACTAGCGCTTCGAACTATCGGCGTCGAGCGGCCGTAGGCGAACGCACCGTTTTCGTAAAGTGAGGGGAAGCCGGGGAGGGGTTCCGGGTAAATGGCCATAACCAAGCACCGTAAAATGAATCGACAGGCAGACTGTGAATACTGTGGAACAATAGACTTGCACTAAGACATAAGTTTTTGTTGTGAAGATTTCGAACTAGCACAGATCTTGTCATTAGTGCTTTTCATAGCCACGCCTATAGCACGGGAAGGCGATGTAATGTGGGCTCTCATGTCATTTAATTTACAATTTCCGTGAATTCATCCATTCAAGCATACATGATGTTCTGAGAAGCGACCGCGTGCCCCCGCGCTGTCCTTTTCGTTTGGGCGTTCCTTGTTAGCAAACGAGTGTCACACCTCGACGTCAACAGCTCTTCTTCCCTCGTCGGGTTAAGGATGCTACTGTTTTCCCTGGCAGCCCGTCAATTACTCGCTCAATTAAAGAGACCTTGACTTAAACGGTGCACGAGCGTTACGGCCGTTGTTGATGTCAACGGTTTTTTGCAGCTTTTTGTCATTCTGTACCCCATGGGCGAACCATAGAGACGTTGAGGTCAAAATCGGCTTTCACAATGGTGCTTTTTACCAGTACTCTGGTCCAGACTGAAGGAACAGTTATCTGGCTGGGAGAACAAAAAGGGAGGGATGCGCCCCTTTTCATTTTTAGTCAAAGTTGTGAGAGTTGTTAAAAAATAAGCCGTCTAGATTATGCACTGTGCATCTTTGACCTTGGATTCCTGCCTTCCGTTCACTTTTCAGTTCATCTCTATTTCCTATTCTCTCTTCCATTCTTCACTGTCATTCGTTTAGCTCTCTGCGTAACGGAACGATAAACGATTTCTGGTAACTGTATCAATTATTCATATGACCATGAATTTGAAACAACACTTCGTGTTCAAAAATGGTGGGGTGAAAGCGGTGATAATGAAAGAGACTCGTATTCAGAGCTGACTGCAAACGAAAGAAACAAATAAAACCGCCGATGAAGCTTTTGAACAAGAACTCCCCTATTCTCCTCTCCCCCTGAATGAAGGACGGGCGTTTCGGACGAGTCATCTGACCCAGCTTGCTCCGCCGGTATTCGGTATTAGCAAGAGATGCAACCGTAATAGGGCATATGCACAGAAACAAACAATGAAGTACGATAATTAGTCGATTTGATCAGGTAAAACCAACCGAAAAATAAGCAGCATTAATTCGAAAGCGGCGCAGTTTTCATGCAATCGTGCTAGGATCACAGAATAGCGCAAGCACCATTCAGCCAAATCAACTCGTCCAAGAGCTAAGATTAGTGGCCCCAATCAGCTTTGTAAGACCCAAACACCGTTGTCGCGCACTTTCGAGCCGCGCAACGGCACAACTGTGCTAGACGCGGGTTGCTCTATCCCACGTGATGGGACAGTGCAACCCACGTCTAGCACAGATGTGCCGTTGCAGATGGATCTTCAATCTTCGCGACGACTTCTGCGAGGTGTTGCTTACAGCAAACCATCGTGCTCCCTGAGGACGGCAGTAGCATGACATTGCAACTATAGTCTTACAATGGTACCCGTTATAAACAATATATGTATTTCCTTGATTGCTAAAAAACTCAGGGTATGGAGCAATCTGTGATAATCGCATTTTATAACTCGCTCTTTAACCAGCTGGACATTTCTACCCTATCCACCAAAGTAATCGATCCACTAAATGGTATGGTGTGTTTCGGAAGAAGCGAAGCTCCTCTGAAAGGATCCCCTGCAAGTGCCTCGCCATGACTTGGGCCTGCAGTGCTAGCACTTCTTTGGAATTCACCATATTTTTTCCTAAACACCTATCAGATTTTCAGGAAGCTTCACTCTTTGCACTAAGTAGTGCGTATTAGATGATCCAGAACGGAATTGCGTAATGGCAAGTAATAATGCCAGTCATCATCATCATCTTCCTCAGGGGTCATTTCCAACCTTTCAATTTAGCGCTTCATCTCTGGGGTTACTTACTGAAACTCGTGTAAAAGGGTAGGGAACAAATCTGTTCATGGAATGGCTTCTGCAATTCTTATCTCAAATCGCACTCAAAAGCTACTGCATACTATTCTGAATGGAATGCGAATGCAGCGCATAGCGCATCCCTGAAGACCGCTATCGAAGCCGAAGATTGCCCAATTCATTTTATCAATTTCGCCCTTTATTGCCCTCTACAAACCTACATTGATCCACGTATGGGTATGGCTGTTTAGTTATACAAATCACGTCCCGACCCATCTGTCATCACGTAGCGCGATGAAAATCCTCTTCAGCGAATGAGTAGCGATCGTCTCTGGGGAGATGTTGGTCACCCCATTTAGCAGGCCCCTTATCTCGTTGGTAGTTCCCAATTCCCCGCTTGAATGGAAATGACGCGTTTACCAGCTTTATGTCCTTTCTTGGGATGTTCTCAAAAGCTGTGTACCCTACTGTAGTCCTCAATAACGCGATTACGCAATTTAGAAGGGTCTTTTACATAAGCATCTTTTTGAGTGACGAATTATCGTTTCTCGCAGCTGGTTCCCGAATAATAATCGGCTATGAGGTTTTAAAAAGCCGACTGTAGCTCAATGGCTACGGTTTGACTGATAGCTAACTACTGGCACAGCTTTTCGTGGATCTTTAGTTATCATATCCTTTCATAAAGTTTCATTTCATGCTCTTGAATTCAGTTTTGTTTGCCTGCTGCGTGTAGCTTCCAGTGCCGGGAATTTCCAAAGGACTTGCTTGACGTTAGCGAACTGAGCTTTTACTTAAACGATAGGACAGATTACAGCGATCGCTCTACATGCAAAGGTCCACTCCAATTTATTGAAACTTCTATAGTTTCTTCGAAGCGTTGGTCGCGATTAAATCCTTAGGGGAGCCTCTCTTCAAGCGAAGTCGTAAGACCCTCAATCATGTAGGGTTTGTGGTACTGTTGCGACATGATAATGCTAATAGGATTTGCCTGACCGTTGCGACCGTTTTCATCGTATTAAATGCAGTAGACGTGGCTGTCACTCTGTCTCTCTGTCATACCATGGCTTACCTTACAAGGGGAATTTCAGTGGTGCTTCTATGGTGCTTTATGTTTTTCACCACAAACGGTTCACATCACAACTATCACACCATCACTTTCCAAACAAGTAACACATAATGTCAGTCACAACCCGTGCCTTTAAGTCACAAATTTTGACTGGTTTTACGAATAACGAGTGTCAACGAGATGATTGTGCTACCTACTGCTATTGTGTCCACCTGGATAGAGTTCGCGAACCTCTAATCTGACTACTGTTCGGTAGCTTGTTATCGCCCAAGCCAACTGAACGTTTTGGGAAACCGAATTCTTCTCGGTTACTCACCTGCAATTCATAGTCATAGCAATTCTAGGTGGGACACGAACTCATATCCTACATATACTCGGGAACTTCTTCAGTGGAGACGTACGCGAGCAGTTACTTATTGGGACTGATCCCTGTAGATTGTTTGGCTTCTGCTCTGACTGCCAAAGTGCTGAGGATGCGGCTCATTGGTTGTCCCAGGTGTGAATCAGTGACGTGAGGACTGCTGCGGGGGTGGCCAAAGAGGCGTTACAAATGGCGTCACTCTCGTTTGTCATCTGCATATTCCGACTTTGAAAAGCTACAGTAGGAGTTCCGGGCCAAGACAACTAGACAAAATTGCCATGCTCCGTGTTTTTTAGTGTCTGCGCTCCAATACAAACCTTGTCCGCTAGAGAATAAGGCAACTGACGACTGCGACATCCCCCCTTCCAGATTTGAAAACCTTAAACTTCGACTTCGCTGATACAATCCCGTCCACAACCTTCGGTTTATCTTAGTAAATGCTCCATTTTCGTCAGTGTCTAGTTATCCATGGAAAATATTATGTGGAATGGAACGAGTGTTACGAACAGTTCTGGGATCGAAGGTAGGGGTCGCGATCAGATCCTTGGAACAATCTTCTCCAAGATTTATATGGCGAAGCTACCAAGCAGGGGGGTCGCTCTAACTGCTGCCATTCCTATCTTCACGGTATACAGTGTCTGTTCCCTCTCATACTATGTGCTCTCTCACGTGTTTCCTCTCCTTGCTGCACTGTGTCTCTCCGTCGTACCATCCAGACGAGAGGTTGCTTCTTAGTGTTCAATACTTTCGTCTCTTACTTCTGACTGACGCTCCTCTTCGCATCCCTTATTTCATTTTTGACGGTATAATACACAACTCGATGGCGACCCGTATCGTTAAGGATGAGGTAATGGAACAGTACTGACAACTGAAAGACCCTGTATCCAGTTCTGAAAGCTCGCTATTGTTTGAGCACTGCTTTCAGTCCTGCCAAAGAAATGCTTCTCGCAACTCAACACCCTCCTACGTCTGTAAGGTATGATGTGGTTTTGTGTAATGCGACGTGGAAGTAAGCCGTAACTGTGTTCAGGACAAGTAGAAAAGGAGGTTTATTGATCAGTTAAAAACAACAACAATTGAGCGAGTAATAAGGATCACTGGAGGCGGATGGTATCCGAGTACTGGGAGACCACTGATCGGAGGTCCACGACAGGTGCAGGCGCAACCCTTCTTCACCGTTTCGCCACAAAGGCCTTTTCCCTCAAGCCCCGGAGGCTCTTTCAACAACCCGAGCCACAAAGGCTCTTCTCAACGACCACTAAGGTCAATTCACTGAGCCCCTAAGGCTCCTCTCTAACGAGCCACTGAGGCTCTCTTCACAACGCCACAAAGGCTACCTCTCCTGAGCCTAGGCCCTCTTCCCTACGGCCGTACAGCTCTTAAGCTCTTACCGCCACTAAGGCACCACACACAGCCACAAAGGCACCCTAACTGGATCGCTGGAACTGGACACCAGAGCTTTGGAACACCAGAGCTCTGGATCTGAAACTGGACGTAAAAGGGTGCCGCAGTGGAACCCGGACCCCTTTTATTAGGACCTTCCCGCGCCGATCGTTTCCCTCCGGCAAAGGTGACCTCTCACGACCCTCGTGATCACCCCTACCACCTCCCTGTCAATATACACGGTTCAGACCAGCTGATCTACAGCTGATCTCCCTTGGCCGGCATGTCTCCCTCTGACACGTCTACTTTGTATTGGATTTATTCAACTATTTGTTTCGCGATTTTGTGATCCCAACATTTTTTCATTCCAATATTCAGAAATTTACAAGAACAGATCCTCAAAGGCGGATTTAACGATGAAAATAGATAGCTGAGATAGCTCATTGGAGAAAGAGTATAGGGTGGTCGTGGAGCAGAGATGAAGAAGACGGTCTGGAACACGAGAAATGGGTCCCTTACCTTGACCGTTGGTTTCCGCTTGATGTGCTCTCATCTTTGCTGCTCTCTTCGAGCGAACGTTTTCTGTGCTATCTAATCAATATCTGCGCATATATACCTATGAGAGATTAGATAGTCGGTGGGCGTGGCTCGCCAAGTGCGCCAAGAGTGAGTCATGCTATACCGCAGGAGGCTTATTTTTCGCTGTCAATTGCATGTTCTCCGCACTCTAGGTCCTCTGTCTCTCAACTAGGTGAGTTTTCTTCTTCGACCTTAGTTCTTTTCGTGGAATCCTCTTCCAATATGAGGGAAAGAGGCAAAAAATACATTCCGGTCATTTTCATGGCGCCAATGAGCAAACTTCACTCACGTCACCGCCGTTGATGGAAGCCTTATGACAAATATTTATGACATGTCAGTAAATAAGAGAAAACAAGCCCTTTGTTCACCGCCTCACTGTCTCAAAAGTATGAAGTCGCCCGTCATCGTCGTCTGTCATTGGGCTTACATAGGCACTTGTAGGAGGCTATTATGGAGCTGTATGATAGATTTGAAAAATATCTTCGAAAACATGTCCCAGGGTCAAACTTTTAAAATTTCGTGTGCAAGAACCACACCAATTACTAAATTGGTGTGGTTCTTGCACACGAATGCGAAAGTATTTGGGCGAAATGGGCCGGAAGTATAGAAAAAGGGGAAAAATCCGTCGAAAGTGCTTATGTTTAGGGCTCACTCACTCTTCGTGATCGGCTGTGCTGAGGTAATGCGAGAGAATAAGCGCGGAGAGGAGAGTATGAAGTGAGAGAGCACGAAAGATGAGAGGGCAGAGTATGAAGTGAGAGAGCACGAAAGATGAGAGAGCACGAAAGATTAGAGGGCGCCAGACAACAACCTGATAAAAGAAAAAAGTTTTTGCAGCTGCAGCAGCTTGCTTTGCAGCGACCTGGTGCTTTTGTCGGGTGATTTCTCTGCACAGAAGTGACACATTTGTAATTGGCCTCTTGGGTGTATCCTGCAGACCGAAGGGAATCGTTTTGCATGACTTGCATCTGGTTTGTGCCTATAAGTATCAGTTAGAATCATCGAGTCGAGGTTCGTCTGAGGAAGAAGCCAAACGAACCGTAACAATTAATTTGTTTATGATGGTTTTTCTTTCTTAATTTAGTTGAGCCAAGGGTGTTAAATTCAGTTCTGAATATCAAGAAATGGAGAAAAAGTCTCTTTTCCGTTGCCCCCCCCCTCTACCCTTTCTTCTTCACTCCTGTACATATCTCAATCGCACATGTTGCCGCTCTTTGTAACCTCCTGTCCCTTTCGTTCCATTTGTACGACTTCTGCCAGCCACATTTAAAAATCATGAAGTCAGCCCTTCAGGTGGAGGAGGGCGATGTTGAAGAAGAGCCGGAATGTTTTATTCAGCAAGTGAGCTGTTGCTGAGCAACCCTGCTTGTAAGCTTTTTTTGAGCTCAGAAGGAATTCTTCATGCATTGTAGTTCAGGCGAAATGTCGCTTCAGTCATAACTCAAACCTTTCAAACTTTTCCTCAGTAAACCAGGGTCTCATCCCAACAGGATTACTCACCAGCTTACTCATCAACCCTGAGCCGATTAGAAGTGGTCTCCTGCACGGATTTTTGACGGGAGCTAGAAGTTAAGTGACTTTTTTTTGCGAGTGGTTTGCAAGGGCACCTGCACATTCAACAAGCGATCCAATCACTTTAGAGATCTCACGTTTCCCCTATCCTTCCAACCTTTGAATGGGATACGAACTCCTCCGTGTCAGAGCGAAAAGTGGAAATTTCACAGACATACTATGCATCGGGGGTGGGTTACTGTATCCCACCTCTGGGAAAGGGAATCCATTAAAGGGTATGTCTGAGTAGGAATTTATGCGTAAGTATATTCAGAATTAAAGCAACAGTCCCAGCAGTTACTCCCCTCCGATACTAATCGTATGTGACGATGCGCTAGCCCCAGTCAAGAACACTGGAAGTGTGACTGAACAAAAAAACTCATCTTGGAAAGCAGCTAGAAAGGGAGTTGAACGCCCTCAGAGAGGGAGTACCGTCCAATTGGCCTCAACCCAGCTGCATACATTGCGTGATTGGCTGTGGAGACATTTGCCATCGTTTTGAGACCACAGGGACTATTTGAACTTGATTATTAAAAGTAGTCAAAGGGCGTCTGACAGGAGGGTTGTGGACATCACGCCCACTTCGAAGGCGCATAGCTTCCTTTTTAGCCGCTTTCCAAGGTGAGTTCTTTGTTCATCACACTTCTTATGTTCTTGACTAGGGCTAGCGCATTTCGCATTTCTACACCATTAGTATCGGAAGCAAGATCCCTGCTGGGACTGTCGCTTCAAGCTATCATAGAACACAACAGAGTCCAGTCGTCACATTAAGAGTTCAGGCTGAAAATTGGTCGAGGTGGTGCCTTATTGGTGCAGGAGCCGGCGTGATTAGTGGATCGTTCATGTCCAGTCTACCGTTTCTTCTACTCTTTCAGGCCAGACCACTAATTCGAATAGCGGCCTGCAGCTAGCGAGCCACACAAAGGACAAACATCCCTTCAATAAAGGAGATAGTCGTCGGTGCAGACATTACATTACAACTGACGACGGCCGCGAGAAATCAGCAGTTGACAACGCCACTTTCTCGCAGCCGTCGTCAGTTTCGGTGTACGGTGTGCACCCGACACTTTGTGGTTTTTTGAAAGCGAAGGTATGTGTAATGCATGCAGTGTTGGTTTGCAAATACCTGCCTGTCAGTACATATACTTGAGAGGTAAGCCCTGAGATATATTGATGTGTAAGAGCCTTCGACAATGAAGGTGGTTGTGGGGAATGGTCCGGAAAAACAAAGGAAAGCCAAAGAAACCTCCGATCACGCTCCAAAGAAGAGCTCTTCTCTTTCGGTCACATTTGGCGTGGAAAAAAGTTAGGACGAGTTCCCGATGCTAACAACAGTTTGTCCGGCGCCAATGACATCGAGCCACAACCTTACGGTACCGCAGCTGCGGCGTGCTCTTCTCGCATCGTCAGCGTGGCAGCCAACAGCGAAGGTGGGGCTTGTGGACGAAGGCATGGATTGCGGCTCGGGCGAACTCCTAGCGCCTCCATGAGGTACTTTCACCCCGCAAAGGAAGCTGACAGCAACTGTCCATTGATCTACCGCGATCGAGGATGGAACCGGTGAACGTGCCCTATCCCGAACCGTGCCTTTAAGTCACACATTGATCTCATTGATTTCTCACAAATACTTTCCTTATCAATTTCTATGACACGGCGCAACTGCAAAAAAGTGAAAACGACAGTAAGCAGCCTCTCATATACTAAGCACGTGATTTATGAAATGGATAGGACTGTGAGCCGAGAATCAATTTACCGATTATTTCTTGGAGGGTCAGGACAGCCGAGACAGGGTGGATGACATAGATCGCTCATTGCGTGGGGGTTTACCTATTTTAAGGTCAATTCTATTAATTTTATGAACTCAACATTCGCGCCAGCTGCTATGACGCAGGACACATCTACTACCCACGCCAAGCCGATTGAAAGTGATTTTTTCCATGAACTAAGAAAAGACAGAAGGTAATTGAACTTCTCTGCAGAAGGCTGCTGGAGCACCTGCACATTAAAAAAACGATCAAGTCACTTTTTCATTCCCGTCCCCTCCCAACCCTTTAAATTAGATCCAAACTTCAGTACAACAAGGATTATCTTGCTGATACCTCCTACCGTCTCCTTCAACAAAGTCCATCTCCGCTGAACAAATGAATTCTGCGGAGCTGTCTCATCAAGTGCCGTTATGCATGAGCGATATGACGCTAATTCTCGATGAATTACAAAGATGTCTAGATATTCATTCATCCTCAATGCATCCATTGATCCGAAGGAAGTGCTTCGCTAGAGTTGTTTGTCTTCCATATTGGTTGTAGAGTTTTCAATCGAAGATTGTCACTCTCTTATTCCTGTTGCGATATTGCGCGCCAGTGGCCAATTTCTGCATTTCCGTTCATCTGTCTCAAATGTTCTCTCTTTGACCAAAAATCGCAAGTTGGATGTGAACCATGAACATTCGTTTCCATGTTTCTAAGTTCCTGAACTCTCACACTAACGGAGCTGACGGGTTCCTTCACAATTCGATTGACATTCCTTTTCAGAAAACCAGAAGTGCGCCGAGTGCAGACCAGACACCACGTGTGACGACGGCCTCTTAGTATATTTGGTAACTAGTGAATCATAGTAATAGCTGATAGTTGGTAAATGAGACCTGTAAGTGGTGATAGCCGATAGATTACAACTGTAACGATTCACCATTTCAGCGGCTGAAATTATTTACATTCTGTTGTGACCGTCGTCACTTATGGTGTATGGTCTGCACTCGACGCGCTTCTGGTTGTCTGAAACAGAGTATGCATAGCTTGCTAGTTGTGTTGTGGGGTTTTGTCATTGAAGTGATATATGCGACAGCAGTTTCGGAGAAACTGATGAAACACGTACCCACTCTGATCTCATTGCACCTCCCATTACCTGTTTTGCGCCGGTGCGCAAGTGCTTAAGAAATCGGACCGCACATTATCCCCGTATGGGGGAAATGAGAGAAAATCGGAAACGGAAACGATGATTGAGGTGGCTATCAAGTGGAATAGTTTTTGTTTTCTCAAATGGCAAGTTCAAGGAATAAGTCTGTTAAGGGAAATGGGAATTCACTTTGAAAAATTGTAATTCTTCAAAACTTTCACGAATACAAATA
>KZ345504.1:82771-94591 GCA_002352805.1 Teladorsagia circumcincta
GGCTGAAAGCTTTAACAATTGATTTTGACATTTTTTTTAATCAAAAACAAGTCAAAATGTCATGAGAAACTGTCTACGCCAGCAGACGTCATAGGAAAAAAGTTCACTGGGTCCTAGCTTGAAATGCCATGCCAAAGGTTGTAACTAATATTGCGTGGTTTTGCTGTGTTATTGTGAGTGGAATAGTCTACGTCGTTGCTCGACCACCTGTCGTAAATATTTGATTGAATTGCAAATGTCACATTATGTCAAGCAAGTAATGTCATTTAGACGGCTTATAACGGCTTCATTAGCCGTTAGTGGCGTTTAGTACAGCACCGACGACGTGGGCAAATCTTAGCAGCTCCAGATTTCCATTACTACAACGATAAACTTCCTCATGTGAATTCATTCACTTGCATTATTCACTCAACAGCAAACACTATTTAGCAAACACTTGCAACAACACTTCCCTGTGATTTTCCCATGAGACTCGCTAAACTGCGCATCCGTTCTTTCACGTGATTTTGTCAGAATTAGCCTGTGTAGGTATCGCCGTATACGGCTTTCCATAAACATCGACATGGTTTGGTTGTGAGCTCCTTCTGTTTAAAGACAGAGTTTACGTTTAGAAGGCAGCCCATTGTAATAAAGGTAGAGGTAGTCAGTGGTGCAGGGATGGAGAAAAGCTATGAAAAACGGCTAGGAACAAGACCTCTTCCTTACCTTTTTGATGATTTCCGCATTGGTGCAACTCTCATCGGTGTTGCCCTCTTCAATGCTAACGCTCTCTCTGCTAAGTGGAGAATTGCGGAAAGCCATCAGCCAACCGATGGGCGTGCCGCGCCGATAGCACCTCTAGGACGGCCATGGTAAGTCGCCGGAGGCAAATCCTTTCCTGGGAAATGTGTGTTGGTCCGCATTTCAGGAGGTGCGCCTATCTTCCCGCTAGGTAAGTATCCTCTTCTTCAACGTTGAGTAACTCAGGCCTACCCGACCAAACGCTTCCACTATCCTAGTGAACATTGAAACCAAAGAAGTCGTGATCGTAAGGTGGGCCATTTACCGTGATCCAGTCCGGTCCTCGAAACTGCCCACAAGCCAACAGTGGGGCAAGAAGCAATCCGAACTGATTGAGGCTCAGAATCACTGCTGGAACCAGGGTCAAACGTGCGTTGTGCAGAACTAAACGAGGTTATCGTATTTAAGCATCTTTGGCAGGAGAGCTGTAGTATTCAGGATAGGTGAAGGCGAAAAGTCCGAAGAGAGTGGGTCTTATTTTTAGATGTCGAAGGAGTCCTGCGGTAGCAGTGGTGTTTGATCAGTTTGAGACGATTCGGGGAGTAAAGTGAGAAGTCGGTTAGCGTTTTCTGCTTTTTCAGACACATCATATGCAACTCCCTACTTCCCGTCCGCTTGGCGGTCGTTTTAGGGGGGGGGGAAAGAAAGTGGGTAGAGCTTAGCTGCAGCGACTTGCATCAGAACCAAATACTGCAGAAGTAGCCATGTAATGCACGATTGACTTGGCTGGACGGCCAATCTTATACGGTACAGTCTCAGCTCCTGCGTGTTTGTGAGGTACTCTTCCCTGCGTAGGTGTGTTTTCCCCCAAACTAGGAGTCATTTGAATTCATCATTAGAGGAAGTGAACTGTGTCGGCACACAATCAGTGTGTGTGTTCTCGTCATCATCCATTTGAGTCCAGAAAAAACATCCACCTGCCGCCGTTTGTTCACGGTTCGACGATTCCACCCACGCCCACTGAATTGCAATATCGTAGCTTTCCGTTGATGTGACGTTGAAGTGGGCGTGGCCCGGCGTAGCTCTTTTTTCATCACTTTCGCAAACGAGCCGCATGTCGCACACTCTTGCAACTCCCTTTATTGGAATCAGGCTCTACATTGACGTTCCGCAAGCGCTCAGTTGTCCATAGATTTTCGAATTTCCCATTGTTTGGCTTATTTGTGCAAAATCATTCGGCGCTCTTGTCGTTAGGGGGAGGGTGGCATTCGAGTGGGTGAGCCGCTTACGGTACATTGGAAAGAAGCTTAGGGAACAGAAGGAGTTTCGGGGGGGGGGGAGGGGCACTATTGTGAAGTTAAAGGTCTACGCTGCAAAACACCAGAAGTAAGCCGAGGCAGCTCTCCACTAACGCTCGTAATGCGAAAATGTTTATTTCGATCATGACATTGCAAATCACCATCTCCTGAAATGAGGCCCTTAGGAATATCTGAAACTGCAACGAGATTTCTTATTCATCTGGCGTGTTTCCCCTAATCGAGCTCTTCATGATTACCACCTATTCCAGAACTTCAATCATTGCCATCATTACAAAATAATTGGACGACTAACTTCAATTTGAAAGCAAGGTCGCCTGCTTTTTTTACCAGCACTCCGGCACGTTTCGGAAAGGGAGCATCGCAAATATTCAAACTCGATTCGAGTGGTAGATACTCGCGGTAGATATACAGGCGGTTAGGATTTGTATACAAAAAAGATGAAATTAAAACCAAAAATAGGAAAAAATGTTGCAGGACTTTCTTTACAACCTAATACAAAGAGGTGACAAAAATCATACAACTTTCAAAAAAGGTGTGGTTTGTGTGATTGAAGACACAAGACGTCATTCGATCATTAAAACAGTTCTCTACGCGAGGGACGTACTCCTTCGAGATCCCCGAACATAGAAGGAAAGGCACTGTCGTGGTTCGAATGTGCGGCATAATGGCTCTGAGGCCTCGCGTTCACCGCTGCCATTTTAAGTGGTCTTTAGCATCTCGGTATCTGCGACTCCTCATTCACGTGCTCTCTCATGCGTCCCTCTCCTCGCCACGCTGTCTCTCTCGGTCGTACCACGTTCGACCACACGAAAAAGGGGCTCAGTTTTAACCCTCTCCACATTCCCGTTTACTTCCTTCTTTCTTGACGTACCTTTTCCACCTCTTTTTCGAGCCAACTTTTCGCAGATTCAGATCACGAGTTCGCCATTAGAATAATCCGTTCGACATTCGCTCAACGCAACAAATGGCGTCACCTTTCAGCACCACATTTTCTCCCTTTGTACCCGGTTTAGCAGAATAGAAAGTTTAACCTTCTTAGGCAATTTTTCCCTTGTATTTCGTATTTCAAAGCTCTCGATACAGAGTTTTTAGCGCAATGTGGCTTCGGGTGGCAGCCTGTAACATTGCGTCAGATTCACGCTGAAGCTCAGTTTTAGGGTTGAGCCATGGAGGAGAAGAGGGAATCCGAGGTGCGTAAGCGATCCCCATTCCTTCTGGATCTCGTTCCTCTCCGTTAGGCTCAGTCCAAATGGCGTTCCTACAGATTACCCCTTCCCTCCCTCCCGGAGGCATAATGCGCCGAGTTTTCTTTGAATCACCTAATCTCGATTAAGAGTCTCACGATGTTTCCATTCATCATTAATTTCGAGCGTCATCTTTGTCATTGAGCTTTATCGATGGTGCTTTTTGAGTATTAGGCCGTATGGAGAAATAACGTGCATCAGTCACGATCACATGATGAATTGGCCTCCGTGGCGCCAAAGATTGACACTGCTAGTTGTCGTATGTTACCTCTTGATTATATCTAACCGGGTCAAGCCCAATTTTTACTTCCTCCTTAAAATCTAGTTAAGGGTGGGGAACTCCTTGGTATCGTATTCTTAGTCTTGGAGAGCAGTGCTTTGGGCTATCCCAAACTGAGGAGAAGATAATATGTGAACGACTCATTTGAAGCGCACTTTTGATAAGGACCGGTGGATGTCCTATATTCCACACCTACTGCACACATTCACCTGCTTCGCTTCAGGACCATTTGCTTTACCCGTTGCGGGTGGAATAGTGGAAGCATCTCAAAAATACTCCTACACTCGTGTCATCAGAAGTACACCTTCAATGATCGATTACGGGATGTTTTTGCTACCCGAAAGAGAGTTTCGGCGCTTTATTACACCTTTGATAAGGCGCCACTGCCACTGAAACACTACCTGTTGTCTCATTGGGCAGGACCCTTTCCCAATCCAGTGCGTAACTTTGCCTTCCCCCCTAACTGGATTTCCACCATTCTTCTTATGCGCGACACTAAAAACTGGTTTCGCTTGTAAAGCCGGTACAGTGTGGTGCCAAAGTTCAGATTCCCACGGTTTTCTTTGCTCCATTCTCCTTATTGCCAAGGCAGACCTAAGTTCCTAACTAGCATTGACAACAATTCTTATTCATCCGACATTTCGACGTTATTGTCCTCCTCAGATACTGAAAAGTTGAAAGCCGCTTCAAAGTTAATTTGTCCAAGCACTGAATCATCTCACAAAAATAATTTGACAGGCTGGTAAACAATAACACTACAGGTAAGCTAAACAGGATAGACACACATCAGATCTCTATTGTTACAAGTTTTCGGTGCCAATGCAGTTTGGAGGGGGCAGGGGAGTGAGCACCCAACAGGAGGTCC
The DNA here is from genome assembly GCA_002352805.1 of Teladorsagia circumcincta. Taxonomy (NCBI): domain Eukaryota; kingdom Metazoa; phylum Nematoda; class Chromadorea; order Rhabditida; family Trichostrongylidae; genus Teladorsagia; species Teladorsagia circumcincta. The sequence continues at coordinate 87,200 of KZ345504.1, forward strand.
GTCGCGCGGCGAAAAGGCAGAGACGCAGGCGGGTCAGCGGGCGGACGAGTTCTAAGCATTGAACAGAGTGTACAGCTCGTCCCTAATAGTACAATATGCGCTGCGACTCGTCCGCTGACCAGCCTGCTCTTTTGCCTTATCTCCTCGTGACGAACCTCTGTCGGGTCCAAAACAGTGCGGCTCAGAAATCAGGTGTATGCGTGCATTTACACCATCTACCACGCAAATTTTGAACTATATGTCGAATTCTCCCTTTAAGGAAGCAGAAGCATGATCTCAAAGTGCTCGTCGAGTGCTTCTTCAAACTGACTATTCGTCTCGATTTTTTCCGTTCAGGAAGCGCAAGTTTGCTCAAAAGCCATAGTCACACGAAACGAAATTAGGTTCCTGGGAGGTGCGACTGATTGCTAGCCAACCCCGTTTATAGTCGTGAACCAAGAGCAGCCATCAACCTCCATTACGACTTCACACGGCACAATGACTCAGGGTCACTTGGAAATATACGGCTGGCAGGCTTTTCCCGGGGTATATGAAAGCCCGAGCCCTGCCACACCCGATTATCAGCTTTCAGAGAAAAGTGGAACCTTTCTTTTCCGTTTTACCTTTCATTTTCTCTTCGAATGAGCACCAATCAAACCAATTACCTTACCTACGCAAATACTTTTTTTGCTCCTATTAAATGGAATGTGACAACGCGTTTTTCCGGAATGCAATAACATATGTCAATGATTCAGGGAAATGTAAGGCTGAAGCACAAAGCATCCTTGTGCTAACCCGATCGGTTACTCGACAGGCGATGAGAGGGTAGGGGCGCATTCGGGTCACAGGGTAAAGGCAGCGGTCACAATATGTTTGGGAGGGGTTTGGAGAGATCGCGGGTGCCCACTGGTGCGCCAGTAACGAAAGAAGCACAGAAATCCGCCAAGAAAGCGCAAAACGGGACCCCGTTGTCTGAAATTGTTGATTTTCGCTCAAGCACAGGCAACGGCTAAGACGGTGGACGTGTAGACGAGTTTACTGCGACTCGCTTGAAAGCTTCATGCCGCTTAGACCTTTGACTTCTGCCATGCTTCAGTGGAGCTGCTCCAGTTGTGTCGCTGCTGGCAACATAACTCGTCCAAATCACCAGGTAAACTTGCGGGCGGATCGCTTTTGGGACGGTGCTTCCAAAGGCCTGCGAACAGCGCACCTTTCATCGTGATAGTGGCACATTCGTTTCCTTAGCAGCCACTCCATGCGCTCCTTCTTTCTTGTAATCGCTACTTCTGAGTTCCAGCTTTCCTAGCGAGACCATAGTAAAGTATTTACTGTTAGAACACAGTCCCCACCACAAAAAGTGCGTGTGCGTGTGGTTCGAAAGGCGGGGCCTTTCACGAACTTTCAAAACCAAATGCAAAAAAGTATAGTTGAATACTGCAGTCGACAATTAAAGATTTTGAATTGCTATTTGACGTAAACACGGCCAGCAATTGCGTAAAATCGCTGGCTGGTATTTTCGCCCACGATTTCGTCAGGACCCCCGTCATTATGGTCGATACACAAAAACTGCAAAGTTGGAATGAAATTTTCTCCCATTCACGGTGGATTTTTTGAATCATGCTCTTTACACTGCGAGCATTCAAAGACATATTTTAAGATAGGTTCAAGCGGATCAATCCCTTGGTGTGTAGGATAGAGCTGTTCACAAAGATCGCAAATTTCCTTTCTTCTCCCTGCTCAAAAGGCGCAACTCGGGCCTCCTCGGGATCGCTTCAATCGCTTCCATTTTCTGTCATACGCAATATATGGGATGTCTGTGCTCTCTCATCCACTGTGCTCTATCGCCCAGACCGTCTTTTCCGTGCTCACTATATCTCAATGTATTAGCGCTGCTGAACTACAAAAATCTGAAGGCCTTCATATTCAAGGTTTTCGACAGATTCTCATCCTTTTTCTCGATAGCTGGTCCGCCTCGCACATTTGTCTTTCTTTTCGTGTTGAGTTTGAGACCAGCTAGATTGTGGGCTATGCCTTCAATGAACATTACACAGTAGCAGAAATGGGGTGAATACAGGTCTGAGTATGGGAATGTAGTGAATTGCTAATCAAGAGGGGAAAAAACAGTTTAAACGCTTTTTGAGGACCATTCTCTTTTCTGGATTTCGAGAGAGCCGAAGAGAGAAACGGTTCTAGAGGCATTGGGCAACGATACACTAGTGCAATATTGAAAGACAAAAACGCTGGCTGTGGTCCTCCTGCACGAGCTCCAAGCTATTAAAGTCGTCCCATCTCGGCAGTTGCGGACAAAGTAAACATACGCAGCAGGGATTGATTCGATGATATCATCGCAGTCTGTGTCTTCAAATCCATTCCTTTTCCTGTGCAATCACCTTTTCAATCAAATTTCAATAGGGCGTAAAGGCATACTTGCGATGCACATTAGCACACGTCATTGATTCGATAAAAATTTATGAATGGTAATGGTAATAGTTGGTAATGGCTATTATGGTAATGTACATCGGAAAAATGTCGTTCAAAATAATCCTAGATTTCAGTGCAGCACGGTCAAAAAGAATGCAATTAAAGGCGGGGTCCAGAATTTCTGGTCGTTATGTTATCAAGCTTTCCACAGAAAAAGTGCAGCGGTGTGCAACGGAAAGGACGTACACAACTTTTGAGATGATTGGACAAGGCCGTGACGCTACGGTCCTGAAATGCTGCACTAGCCCCGCCCAGCACCATCGAGACCGCCCACAAGTCAGTACTATTTCGCTTGGCTGCTACTGGAGAGATGATTGGTCTATTTTCAACCTTGTCGATGGTTTCTTGACGTTTAGCCATTGCTGGCGACGCACTTCAATCTCCTCTGTCACTTGCAACCCAAGAATATCAATTCAATCTAGACTTCGCCTTTAAAGGCATGCGTCGACGTCAAAGTGGTATGGCTCTCGCACACGCTGCCAAAGCATTAGTGCGAAATGGGCCGACGGTGAAGAAAAACGGAAAACAATTCGTCGAAAACACCCAAACTATAGGCTTGTCCACCTTAGCATAGCGGCGTGCTAAGGCGGGGAGAGACTGGCGCAAAGAGGAGAGTTTGTAGCGAGAGAGCGCAACAGATGAGAGGATGACAGAAAACAACTGCTAGTGGAAGGAAAATTGAAGCTGTTGAAGCTGCCTTTGAAGGGCTCTGCTGCTCTTGTCAGGATATTTCCATGCACAGGAGTATCACATCTACGATTGCCCTCCAGGGGTCTATCATAGAGACCAATAAGTATCGTTCACCGAACTTCTGCCTGGGCTGTGTCTTTAAATTCGGAACGTGAAAATGCAAAGTGTTTCGGACTCGCTACAAAGTCAACATTTGCAGATTTCAGGGGTAGGGGAAGGGTGCCTAAGTCCGAAAATTTTTCCCAATGTCTCGTTTTTCTCCTATTTGCCCGCACTGATTACCTTTTGAGACTTGGGACTTCGCGAAGATCAGAAAAGATTGAAAACGCATTGTAATAGACCCATTGTTTCGGGCAGAATGGGGTGTACCCTAACTGATGAATCAACGATCAGATCTGCATTCATTTTTAGCCCTACCCTTTTACCCGCTTCTTTTCTCTTCTCACGTTTTGAGGAGAAGTGGCGTTGAAGGTGAGGGGTTTACTTCTTAACCACGAGAGGAAAACGGGAAATCGGTCCCCCGAGATTCCCTTTGCTCCATTGGCCAAATATGAAATGTCAGTTTTGACAGACTTTGCCAGAATGATCAACAGCGTCATCCACTTTCCTTTGCAATGAAGACGCACAATCTGATCGATTTCTTGACATTAATCATAAATTCACTTTATCTTGCTAGTCAGGAAAACCCTGAAAGATCGCAGCTATTTCTCGATCGCCTATTTCATTGCATTTCCGCCTCGGGCAGCAAAGAGCTACTGAGTTTTCGGCATTTAAGTGCCATTATCCATAGATAGCCTTTCGAGTTCATTGCGGAAATGCACTCAATAATCTCAGTGGTGGACCATTTCTACCAAACGGCGATCCATAGAGGGTGGAGTGAAACACAATAAAACGATAGCAATAAAGCGAGTGAAATTGAGAATGGTGAGGGCATTCAGTTTCTGCTGAGAAAGTGTGAAAGGAAGATGTAATCAACGTTGGTCTATTCCTTGTTGGAATGGGCCACGCAGGGTGTCCCTAAAAGGCCCATGGGATGGGCCACGCACGGTGTCCCCTGAGAGGCCCATCGCGAGGCGAAGGAGGAGACGCAGACGCGGCAAAGGAGGAGTCCCAGCGCGCGCTGAGCGATATGAGACCTAGTATGGTGTACACTATTCAACCTGACGCTTAACCGCTACAGTATGCGCTACGACTCGTCCTCTGCCGCATCTGCGTCTCTTCCTTCGCCGCGCAATGGGCCTCTTGTGGGACACCCGCCACGCATACCAACTTTCACACAGAATCGTAGTGGAAACTTGAATGCGATTTGACATATGTGTATAATGAGTCACGGGAGCCAGCTGATGCACGAGCAGTGTTTTTATTCTCCCATATAGGTCTGGTACCATTTACCCAAACCTGTAGGTGTGGAATTTGCGCTTGACTCACACGGTATGTGATCCAGTATTCGATCACAGACCGTGCGCGTGAGAAGCAGCCCTGCTTGCCTACTCACCCTCTGCTGGGGCCGGGTGCAGCAAGTCCCACTAGGGATGGGTCCCCAAAACTTTGCATCTTTGGACTGTTCCCCTAAACCACGAGAGCTGCGTCATCGACAAAGGAGAGACGCAAATTTGGGACCCACCCGCAGGGTGAGGCTTGCTGCACTTTTCCCCTGAAGGGTGGACGAGGTTCGCTAATTAGTAGACCACAACTGATAGGAGAAAATGGATGGCTCAACTTGTCAGAAGCAAAGCAGCGTTTCTGCGGGAGAAAATAAACAAAATAATAAACAATAAACTTTCTTCACCTCTTTCAAAGACCGATTGGCGCAGCTTAGGTTCGAGTATCTTCGAACACTGACATTTACCTCTACTGGCCCACGCCAAGCCCCAGTATAGGCAAATTGAAGGGCAAATTGAACAGCGCATTCAACGCCAATCAATCCAATTTTTAGATGCGCCAAGCATTCCACCAAGTTCCGCCAAGTATCGTATGATGGAGGGCGCAGTTCTCGTGGACTGCTATTCGATTCGTGGATCGTGCGTTTGGTTATATGAGCAACCTGTCACTAGAATAGGCATTCAATTAAGTCTCTAACTTTAAGAGAAGTGGTATGTGTGGCTTATTCAGAAACGATTACCCACTTCTGAGAACTACGCTATTTTTCTTGTCCAAGTAGCAACATCAAGAACGCCGAGGATCATTGCTGGCAAATAAAATATCGCGATCGAAAAGTCAGTAAGATAGTGGATCTTCTGTTGAAACTCCCGTCTGAGGATTGCGTGGGGTCCATTTCGAACTCTTTCCTCATGAGCGGAGTTATCAACAATCCCCAGTAGGCTTTTCTGCTTCACGTACTGACACATGAAAACGAATCTCACTGGAGAAGTGCCCTATAACCTCTTCCAGGGGAACGCAACCTATCCAGTTTATGTCAAATAGGATTTTTCCCTGGAAATGCTAAGCCTTTGTGCAATTATTTGATCTTTCTGCTTTTCTCTAAGAAACTTTCGTTACTCACTTGATACGTGTTGATCATTATGCACGCATTCGAGTGTACTGAAATGAAATAATCGGTACTAAGAATACTTTAGCTTATCCTTCTATAGTTATATAAATTACTCAAGCCAGGAAGTTCACGTGAATGAAAAACAAGGAACTGAGATTTTTGTCCCATCGTGGTCAAAATCTCGCTTTGTAATAGGGTATGATAGTTGTTCATGCGATCATCAGGAGCCGTAACATTTCCCCCTCAGTGCTTACGAATTCATAAACGAGAGTCATATGCATGAAAGGCTGTCGTTCCTTATCCCGCGTTTCGCTATTCGTGACCAGTCAGTCGACCACAACCTATTCACCTCATTTGTTAATGTGGGCGGACTGAGGAAGAACTTTGAGCTGACGAAGTAGTAACAGAAGAAAAACTCCTCCTAACCATCGTTAACTTCCTTTTGTCTCTTTCGTTTGTGTAAAACATTGTTTCATAGTATAGTGCTGTCCCAGGTCCTCACCCGTACTCGATATTGGATCCCACAAGTGGCCATTAGAAGTCCTTACTTCAGAAGAATCTAAAAAGGAACAAACTACCAATTTCGAAAGACTTCAAATATTCCAAGAAATACAATGAAATGAATTGCTTTTCTGAACTCCCGCGATATCTTGGTCCGTAACACCCTTGTCAGGCCTGAAACACATAGCTGGTATTTTTTTTGCTGATTCGAAAGCCAAACCCACGTAGGTACCTGCGTAGGTTTCACAAAAATCACCTTGGCCAAATACGAAGCTAATCTTACGGGAGCCGCGCCGGTAAAGGAAGATTTTAGGATAAGGTCGAGGGCCGAAAAGGGGAAGCTTAACGAGTGGGAAGGCAGGCGAACCCGCATACTCGATCCGACACCCAATTCGCAGCGAAGGATCTGCCCCGGTGATCTATGGCCCTCCCCGTGGCGCTATTGGCACGGCACGCCCTCTCCTCTAGCCCTTTTGCAGAGAGCGTTAGCGTTGAAGACGACAGCTTCGGCGAGAGTCACATCAATGCGGAATTCAACGGGCAAGGAAAGGGTACCATTCTACGGGTGCTAGGCGTTCCTCATGATTTTTCCTCATCTCTGCATCACTGACCACTCTATCTTGTTTCCTAATGGGCTACCCTTTCATCGTGAAATCCACCTCCAAAATCACTTGCCCCTTACCTCTGCTCAATAGTGACGTTCATACTGTGACGGTGATAGCATGCGATAACAAAATTACATGACATTTTAGCAAATTGTCAATTTGGTAGTTGGAGAGCGTCACGGAGTTCGTCCTCATTCATTTATTTCAGGTAATAGCTTTCTTATTTTCGTGAACTACTTCTTCAAAGCCACGAGCCGAGATCAGATACCAAAAGGCCTTCCGTTAGAGTGCGTATAGCGGTTCCTAAGTCCAGAAGCCGCGACACTGCCACGATTCAAAGGGCCCAGCAAGGCGTTACGACCTTGTTCTACACGATGCCACTCCTGCCACTCTACCAATCGCGGTCTACGTAACCTTTGCACCCTCTTGAGTACGACGTGCTCTCTCGCGTCTTCCCTCTCCTTGCACCGCTATGTCTCTCCTTTATATTAGGTCGCAACGAAAGTAATGGCGGATTCAGCCCTCAATTTCAAAAACTCATACTTTTTCTTGAAATTGAACTTTTTCCCGAATAATAATTTCTTCAAGTACCCACAACAGTCCGCGACCGGCCGACAAGGGAAGAAGTGCCTCTCCTTCAGAATT
>KZ345504.1:104782-119729 GCA_002352805.1 Teladorsagia circumcincta
CCTGCAACCACTACCCCCCCCCCCCCTTGCAATGCTCCCACCCGATTGACACAGAGATCAGCGCACTCTTTCAGACGGTGTGCTCTCTCGTTTTGCCTTCCCTGGTCAAACTGTCTTGCCATGATATCACATGTGACCAACCAAAGGTTAAGGCCTTAATTTCAGCGTTTCTGATAACTTCTCTTGCTTTCCTTTCCTTTTTCAGTTCATTCCGCAGCTCAGTAATCACTACGAAGCGCTCTTTACACTAGTTTTATCCCGGGGTTTACCTTTGAGGCGGTCACTAGCATGGCAGTGAACTTTCAGCTATCATCAAGATCAAGAGATGGGTAAGATGAAAGAGGATGCTACTGATTAGTTTCGCTGCGCCATGCATACGAGTTACTTCCACAGTTCCGTAGACCTTTCAAGGGTTGTACCAAGAACACTCAGTTATGAGATGAGTTCACATCAGATTGGCATCAATTACCCGGCAGTGAATAGATAAAGTGCTCGTTGGAACAGTTTTGGATGCTCGGAAGATACCGGGGCACTGAGGTGTCATTACATTAAAAACCGCGTAAAAAATTTATTTTCGGTGAAAAGCTAGCATTCAGCACCTTGCAGCACACGAGCAGTTTCCTTTCTCCCCCGCAGTTTCCCCTAGGCTTAGTCCCAAAGGATGCCCGTATCTTGCGATAGCGCCCAGTTTCGATCTCTCAGATCCTCACTTTGAGACCTCAGGATCCACTATTATGGCCCTTCAGAGGTTGAATCTGTTGTCCCGGTAAGGTGAATTCTCAAACCAACTACGTTGCTGGCATTCGTGTGAGACTCCCTTGAGCCAGATATTTCGTAAATTCACTCAATAACAGCCTTGCTGTGCTTTGCAATAATTAGGGTTGAGTCATGCAGAACGTGGTGACGTCCACTCAAATCGCAACAGGACTATGGTCGCCTGCGAGCTAACTTCACCACTCCCTGAGTGTTGCGAAAGGGATCCGATTAGCATAGCAATCGCTTTGTTTCATGACGTCAATCGCTCTTTGCAAAAAACGACTACGCAATAATGGTCATGTAAAGCACCGTATAAGCTTACCGTATCCTATATCAGTGGAAGCCGGAACATCGCTCCATGGCATTGTAACCCGCCCATCGAGGGTCGACCGTCCGCCCCATCCGTCTGGGAAAGGGATCGTTTTTGTGACTTCTAGATGCGGACAGGTTTGGTGGGCCTTTTTAGGAACGAAATTGTTCGAATGGAAGGTATGAAATTGGAGAAATTTCGCCATTTTCGCTGTTTCAGCCGCTTTATATGTAGGCGATTAAGGAGGAGTATGAAGTTGGAACTCTCACAGGTAGGATGGGCTTAGCATGGTATAGATATTGTGGGGCCGGGGCCTTTGTTGTACAGCCATTCGTTTAGTTCCCCTAAGGCTCAGCCCTGGAGGAGGGGCTGAGCGTGTGGCACTCTCCCCATAGATGCCCCCACAAGTGAACCAGCTCCTAATATACACAATGCCGGGGATTTTTCGAAAGGTAAAACCCTGTAAAGTTTCACGAGTGGCAAAGCCTTGAGGATTTTTTCAGAAATCGCTTTTTCAGTACCTATAGTATCTACATTTTGGTAGAATTGCACACATGTGCATTTAGTAACGATCTTGATGTAATTTATTTCTCATTCGAGCTTGATACGATTTGTGCTCTACAAAGGAGCTTTACCGAGAGAGCAGGCAGGTGTTTGATTTGAAAAAGCACTACCGTTCCCTAGATACAGAAAATCAACAACAATCTCTCTCAGTCAATCAGCTGCTCGCGTAGCACGTGGTCTTTCAATTGCTTTTGCTTTCTATGGCTTCATACCATCCATTGACCACTGTTATCAAGCCGGCGTCGTGAAGGTAAAAATAGAGTCTTCAGTTTTGATTGACTCTTTTTGAGATACGCCACGCATTCTACTTTCATCCAGAATCATAGTAACTTTCTAACGAAATATGGCCTACACAGTGCGGGGCCAGTTGATGCATGAATCAAAGTTTTTTTTTCTCAGACTACTCTAGTACCAATTGCCCGTTCCCGGGGATGTGGAAGGCTTGATTGGCTTGGGCGAGATTCCACTAACGATTTGATTCCCGAATAGTGCGCGTGGGAGTGGCGCAACTTACCCACCACCAGCTTGTACTCTATTATTATCCACTTTCTAAATACAATGGCGAAAGTAGACCGATGATGAAACTGGCTACCTCGATCCACGACAAGAACTGGAGGATGGAACTGTTTGCCATGCGGGGCTGGTAACTCGTGTCCAAATAGTCCTGAAAAGTTGAAACTGACTCGAGGAACTGGTTAACCCCTATAAACCTTTGCGTGGGCTAAACCTGCATTCGAGTATCAACTGTGGATGAAAGCAGAATGCGTGGAACACCATAAGAAAGGTGTGGATTGACGCCGAATACATCTGCCTTTTTTGCTCTTTGAAAGCATTGCTATACATCTCAGCTCGATCAGTCAATCCATACATTCACTCCAGACCGATTAGGTGAGGGAACTCCATAGAAAGAGAATTCTTTCCCGATTTTCGGCATTTCGACAGCCTACGGTTTCAAAAGGGGCGGTCCGAAGTAATATGAAAGCTGCTCTTCTTGTGATTGCCCCTTATTACCCGCATCATACAAACCATCTCTTAGACGACATCCTTTTATCGTTCTTATATTGGTACTAGCTTGACCTATACTAGCCTTTTTCTCTTCACCTTTATCGTATCGATTCGGATCTTATCAACAGCTTATATGTACTTTCGGCGCTTTCATTCGCCCAGAAGTGTGCACTAAACCTCATAGAAAGCCTATAAAGCAAAGGTATTGGGCACATTTGTTTCACTTCAATTTGAGTCACATTCCTTCTCATCAGAGTCAGTCCGAACATTTTAAATATTGATTTGTGCGCGTGTGATCGATTTAATGATTCACTTTTGTTTCTACTGTGCCTCCTAAAAAGTGCTCGAAAAGAGTGCCACTATTGAAAGAGGATTCCGCGATAAAGACGAAAGACGAAGGGAGAAAAATCACTCAGTGGAAAGACGAGTCATCCAAGAGGCTCATCGCGCGGCGAAGGAAGAGACGGAGGCGCGGCAAAGGACGAGTCGTAGCGCATACTGTAGCGGTGACGTGTCCTGTTGAATAGAGTGTACTATACTACGTCTCACATCGCACAGCAGCAGTTACGGCATCATCTCGAGTAGTTTTATTCGAGATGCATTGCCGTAACAGGCCTTTCCATCAAGACAGTGGGCGTGTCCGAGAACCAGAGTGGTTTTTGATGCACATTGGCCGCCGTTTATGGCCGAAAGTGGCAACTATCGTCTATTTTAGATCCCTCCATCCAACTCACTTACCATCCTTGCCTTTCACGGAACTCCGTTCACGCGAGTTTTTTTTTTTGAGCCGCTGACATCAGCTCAAAGAGCTGGTGGTAGAACTCGCATTGCTAGGTAAAAAAGCTTCAGAGCTCCCGAGAGCTACACAAAAGCGCGTGATATCCGACAGGGCTTTCTGTGTGAGTGATTTAATGCCAATCCTCCAATCTTCTTCTATCGACTTGCCCATTTACTAGCGCAAGTGGTGAGGAACCATTGTATGTGCACTCCACTGGTGCATAAATGAGACGTGATGGCTTGATATGCTCTACACTCACGTTTTAGTTTGTTTTTCGGTTTATACTTTTTGTCATCATGAATCGTCTTCATCTTGCTAATGAGCTTGACAAAATAGCTGTTATGTAGAAAAGCTGAGTGTGCTTAAAGCAACAGTCTGAGCAGGGTCGAAGTGGGCGTGGCGGACACAAGTCACACCCACTCTTGCCAGCCGTGGGAATTCGTTCACGATCGTGATTTGCATCGTAAATCAACTTCGAACAGTCCCTGTTGTCCCAAAGCGATCGCAATCGCCTACATAGCCAATCAAGCAATGTCCACGGCTGGCAAGAAGTGGTGCGACTTTTGTCCGCCACACCCACTTCGACCCTGCTGCGACTGTTGCTTTAAACTTTCCCCCTTCGTTACATAGCATGACCATTTGGAGCGCTCGCGGTCTTCTCAAGAGGCAGTTGTCGTTAAATCCAAACGTAGGCAAGGAAAACCCAAAGACGGCGGAGGAGGTCAAGTTCTGCAATAAAGTCGTATTTTTCAAGCAGGCGAACGATTATTGACTGTCCGTGAAGTTTTTAGCTTGATAATGGTCCTATAAATATTATGATAGCTTAATTTGTGTTCGACTAAGAATTTGCTTTCCTATCGGGATCGTTGTCATCAAGTGCAGGCAGTTTGTGGATGCGGCGCCCTCTGTGGGGTTAGGCGCCCGGAGAATGAGAGACCAGCCCATTTGAATACTTATTTGAGGTGTCGAGCAGATGTTGAGAGCAGGGTCCAAATTCTGTATGACCATTCGGGAAGTGCAATTTATGCCATCAAGAACAAATTGTGTAGTCAGGGGAACTGAGTTCATAAATAAAGTGGTTCTGCGCGACTGCATCTATAAAACGTAAAAAATAAATAAAGTAAAACGGTAGCTAAAAAACTCGAAATCCAAACCTAAAACAGGCTCGCACAGTTTCAAAACCGCCCCGCCTCCAAGCTTGGTTATTGAAGATGTCCTATACAATGACTTGCGGGGGCCAGCCGATGTACAAGTCATTGCTTTTTTATCCTCCCAGACAAGTCTGGTACCAATTAACCGACCCGGGAAGGATGGAGGGCTTGGTTGGCCCCAACGACACGCACCCCAGGATTTATCTCCGGACCGCGCGCGTGGGAAGCGTACCACTCGCCACGACACCACTTCCACCACTGAAGCTTGCGATAAGTCAAAATAAACAAATAAGTAGGTGAATAAATATCGTGGTCATTGGCATTCGATTTCCACGTCAATAATGCATTGTCGCACCAAACGATCGTATCTTGTAATCCTGTCGTTACTTAATTCCTGTCAGGGCACACTCGTCCAAACGGTCAACGTCTGAATGGTGAACTCGTCCAAAATCAACAGGTGAAGCTGGAACACCAGCTTCCGGGTTTTCAAGGGCTTTTCTCTTTCAATGCCTCACCATTTGTCAGCTCTGCTTTTATATTTGATTACCAACAAGTATCATGATCGCTGCCTTTACGTCAATTCACGACATGTGGTTTTGTACTGTGTTCAGTGGAAAATTACTCTCAAAACTACTCTGTCCCCAATCCCATCTCCCTTTCCTCTCCCAGAGTTTCCCTACCATCCAGTCCATTTGCTCCCAGTACTCCCAGTACTCACTTATAGTGGTACCCATGAGGGGATCATGGCATCCACCGGTGGCCGTCATGGGAAATGGTTCAGCAAAAATTGTTGATTTTTATCACCTCACCCCACTTCAGAGAAGGGTTGCGATGGACAATGGCAGTCACCGGTGGCTGCCATTTTGCGATCTTCTCGAACGGAACTGGTCCGAACGGGCACCTTGAAAACCCTGCGCGGTCATGAATGGGTTGAGGAAGGTAATCCTGCTTACCCACGCAAAGGATTGTGGGAATCGGGTTTCGTCTAGACCTTATCCGCTTTCCACGTATAGTACCTAGCTTTGACTAGTTGATTATCGAAGACAACAAGGGCTTGTGCTACTTGAATAGGGTTTTTCTCGTTCACTGAACTATTGCACCATTCTCCACCTACGCCTTACTATGACAGTCCCCTTATGACAGCATTTCGGTGCTGCGCTACTTTAAGCTTGAAATCGTCTTGTACAAGTCATGACCTACAAAAGCTGGCCAAGAGTCAGGACGGAAAATGTCTTAGATAGCAGAGGACCTTCAATGTCGCCCGATGCCGTAAATTATCCCATTGAATTCTTCCTATTGGACATTTTATCATTTGAATGTATAGAATTAGTTCATTTCCTGGAAACATCACGTAATTCTCGCCTGACGTGAGTATGCGTGCATTATTGAAGCCATTCAACCTGAACTCTTCACAGCGATAAACCCGGTCTTTATGGATGGTGATTCGGCTCATTTATTCAAGATAAATATCAGACGTAAATACGATTAGGTTGTAAAAGTGATTTTCCACATTATCTCAGAGAATGATGTCTTCGAGAGCAAAATATTGGTTCAATAGCCGCTTTTATGGCGGCGATTCTTTCAATCGGAAAAGCTTTTCTTTAGTTGCCACGAAATCCCCAGCTTTTGTTCCGGCTTTTCCTCTCTGAAAGTTTTGCGTGCTCAAAGGCGCAGATCGCGATGGAATCCTCACAGAAATCCCTTTCGCGAGTGAGGTACACGGTCCTCAAGCACAAGGTCGTGGAATTTTCGCAACTTGGAAATGTGCCAAAAAGGCGTGGGGTGCATTGTCGTTATCTCTGGTCTGCTGCCATTTCTAGTCGTCTCCAGCACACGCGGCGTCTGTGTTCTCTCGTGCGACGTGCTCTCTCGCTATTCCTCTCTTCACACAGTGTCTCTCTCCACCGCACCACAGTAGACCTCACAAGATAGGAGACTTTCATTTCAGCATTTTTGTGACTCGTTTTGTTCTTTTCCTCACTGACAGCCCTCTTCGCACCTTGTTAGCATTTTTCGAGCGAAATGACACACCACTCTAATCGCGACCCGTGCCTTGAATTACTTTTTCTTGCGTACCAGACACTCTTCTAAGTTATGACCCTGTCGCTTCCTCATCATTTTTTGCTGGCAAGGTCCTGAGGAATCTCTTCAGTAAAGGCAGGTTGCGGCATTAGGCACGCTCGGCAGACGCGCAAGCGTTGCTGTCGTGCTTCCTTTGAAGCCTAAACGTGCGCAACAAAATCACTATAAGTGCTCCACCAGCAATCCACGCCTTCGTCAGCAAACCCCGCCTTCCGCGTAAGCTGCCACGCTAACGCTGTGAAAAATCCACAGTCGCGACACCGTCAGCATCAGCGTCAGCTTCAGCTCGATGTCACTACATAGCACTGGAGCAATTAGAGCTAGTTTGTGAAACTCGTCCAGACACGCCGCTTCTCAATCTCAAGGTGGGATGCGGTTAAAAAAAGCCTTTGAACGGGGCATAATCAACGCCTCACTTGCTTTCTTCTTCTTTTCTAGACCACTCCCCCCACCAACTTCTTCACGGGCGCCTAACGCATCAATTTTATCCGAGGGCTTGCCTTTAAGAGCATCTCACAGAGGAACAGACGACGTTTCTATGCCTACCAAGCGGATCATCCGGCCTTCGAAGACAGTCTGATGATGGTGGTCTAATAAGAAATTATCCGCATAAAACCTTGTTGACACAGTTCGGCTCTAAGCCGGCCCTCTTAAAAATGCCATCACCACTTAGCCACGATAGCTCTGTCGAATATTTTGTCACTAATTCATATGTACATTATCGCTCGTGCTTACTGTCATGTTCTCGTCGTGAAATATTTCCGAGAATGTTTTTCACTCGACTAATTCCCTTTTTCTGTGCTCATCAATGTGTCTTTCAGGTACAATATGAATGGTGTTGAGCTGGCTCTGCTTGCTACCTGTACTATCGTTCTTCTTTCATGCTCCAATGCGTCTCCAGTCAACGATCAAAGTAAGTCATAGTTGTCGTATACTGAATAACCTGAAGTGCACTCAAAGCCTTCAATTGGGACTTTTCATCTTTCTCCTCCCTTCGAATTTAAACATCTCTCTTTATTTTTTTCCATAGGGAGACCGTACACTAGGCGAGCGTTGAATTTAGCCAGGTAAATATAGTGGACCTACCTGAGATAGCCCTCATTTATTATTTACCCTTATCATATGTCCAGTACAGACATGCTAAGGCGAAGGTGGCAACGGCGTACCAGAAAATGACGCCACTTCCCACGCTCACAGTCCGGGGATAAAATATCTCATTGTGTTCAGAAAACCAATTTTCAATGCCTCCATGACCCGTTGATGCTATACGTTTCTTTATAAAGTGTATGGCGCATTCAGGAAGGCATAAAAGTTCCCACGGTTATCCACAGATTTTACCACATCGATTTCCCGGCCTGGTCCCGGCTCGTCTTCAAAGAAAAAATCTGAAACTCCTATGACTGAAAAACAAATACGTTACAGAATTATGAATATTTGGTGTCATTTCTGATATACACCACGGATTTTAAGGACAGACCACTATTGACCGCTAGGAAACGATACGGCGGATCGATACAATGATCGATCGATCCATCTGGGAAACTGAAGACTTTTGAACATAACATGACCCGGCCGCTCTTAACGATTTTGGACCAATGTCTGGTACAAATTAATTGTACCGTAGAGACACAAGACCTGAAATTTGGGATGCCATTCACCCCAGGACCGCGCAACCTGCAGAGGTAGTATAGTGACAGCAAGGAAACGATACGGTAGAGTAGAACTGACAAATCACCAAAACTGTCAAGTTTCTTTTTTTCTGAGCAAAACTCCATTCAATATTTTCTTTCCCATGTGATTTTCAAGTTTCATACTATTGAAAATACTTAAGCCCTTCTCAGTGATGTGTGCATCTGTACCTAGGCGTGGACTTTGATTTCATAATAGGCACCCTTTTTTATTATGTATGCACGGTGGAATTGGTCTGAATGCGGGAACATCCCGATTATGCAGCGTTAGTTGAGGGGCTGAAAAACAAACTCCTAATGGTTTTTTTCTTCGGTAGCTACATCTGCACGCAATCCAGCAGTACTTTGAAGACCATAAAATTTGCGAAACCAGTGGGAAAAATGCGATATCGAGAAATCATTGACTCTTTCAGAATGTTTGGTAGTGAGGAAGAAAGTGTTTTTGAGCGAGGCATCCACAAAACACCCATTATCTAGGAAGAAGAATAAAGTACCCATGTTGACTACTAAGGCAAACACTTGAGAATGGCAGGTTATCGAAAAAAATGGAGACATTGGTTTCATCTGTGAATCGTGGGTCCAAGACCATCCCCGCCAGCTCTTAGCCCTCCCTCCCCACGGTCACACTTTAAACGGGAGAAGCGGCAATTTCTATGTACAGCCTTGACTCGAAGGCGCTTAGATTTATTGTCAGTTTTTTTGTATCGACCATCGAAAACAGCTGAAACTATCCTAGGAGAACGTCATTCAATAAAAATCTGGTTTCAAATCATGACCGTTTACTGTGAAATAGAGAGAAGAAAGAACTCGCATTTTTCCCAGGGAGCGAGGCCATCGTAGCGCCTAGGCTGACAAGCGCTGACGCGTGTCGCCGGAAGCTCGCTTGTTGGGGTGAAAATTCTAACTTCATGTCACTTCATGCCTGCATGGAATGAATAATCCGGCAAATCGAACCGCAGTATTTATTCGAAGAAAGGAGCGCTGCTCTCTGCGAAGTCTGTACTTCTCAAACTATACACTGTGTAAATTGACCAAAGCTGGGCGTTTCATCCGCCTATCATTTCTATTAGAATCTGTTTAAATGTGGCTTTTTTTCAAAATTCCTCCCCTGTTAGTCTGATAAACTCAGCGTACCGCATGGATGAAAAATCAGTAGGAATTAAAGCAACAGTCTCGGCAGGGTCGAAGTGGGCATGGCGAACAGAAGCGCACCTCCTCTTGCCAGCCGTGAGATTCGTTCACAACCTCGATTTGCATCGTAAAACGACGTCAAATAGTCCCTGTGGTCTCAAATCGATTGCAAAAGTCGATTCACGAGGCAAAGCGTGATCGTGAACGAATTCCACGGCTGGCAAGAGGAGGTGCGGACCTGTACGCCACGCCCCTTCGACCCTGCTGTGACTGTTGCTTTAAGAATGAACTTGAATACGGGCCTCATTTCTGCTCAATTGGAACGACGAGGCGACGTTTTTGAGAAGGCCCTGCTCGAACCTGGCGACAAAAGAGTGACGCCACGTTTTGTGTCTGCGTCTGCCATCGCATTTAGATCCTACGTTCTCAATTTGAAAATCGAATTTGGAAACTATAAACAGGTGGATCAATGTGCAGAAAATCCACTGCAATGGCACATAAAGGGACAGGGAAAGTTTCAATTCTGCAAAAAAAGTGTCTTACCGATCTGAAAATGAGGAGAGAACACTCGGGCAGCCGACAGGAGGCCTGACGCGCGGCGAGAAAGCAGAGACGGACGGATCAGCGGACGAGTTGGAGCGTGGGTGACGTGGGACGTGCTGTGATACATTCTTTTTAAGTTAACGCCAAGTTGCTGCGACTCGTAAGCTGACCCATCTGCGGCTCTGCCTTCTCGCTAGGCGACGGGCCTCCTGCTACGTACCCTGCATCTCAGGTCTTTTAACACCTCGTCCATGGGCTATAATACGTTTGTAGGGGGTTTATAGAGTGTCAGCATAACCCATCTAAATCCATTCTTCTCCGAATAATCACTGAAGTCCAGAAGAAACGTTACCTTCATGGAAAGTTTTCCGCGAAACTTCTTAAGAAAGACAGGAAATTTGTAATCAACCGATGTCTCGAGAAAAATTGTCATGAATACGATTCACAAAGGAATGTGGACAGCTTTTCGTGGCGCACTCACGTGGTTCAGCCGACAAATCTTATTCAGTGCTTTTACTATAGATTCAGTTCCCCATTTCTCATGCAAACATGAGATTTCAATGTCGAGTGAAAGTCGTTTAAAGTTGAAACAACCACTTCCTAAAGAATGGAGGTGTTTTTCACCAGCCGTGCTCCACACGATGCTCTCAAAGTCAAAGTAGTTGAAAGAGGCTCTTTTGAATGCAAGCCCGTATCGTGGTAGCCTAAATAGTCGTCATAGAGCAAAACGGCAATAACAACGACGTGCTTGAGGGCCTTTGAATGTCGATAATAGGAGGATATAAATCTGGTCTTGCTCTGCTTAGATAGGGGCTGACATCAGTAGTGGCTTTGTAACAAAAGGGTTACCGCATCAGAAGAATGGCCAGAATTGCGTTGCCGGTGAACTAATCGCTTAAAGCTTAAAAACAGCAATTTCGACAAATTTGAATATGAGCATCAATAACTAATAAAAAATAATCATCAAGTGGCTGCGATCAGTTGGCTACTCGCCTTTCAGATTCACTCACCTCAGCCCTCAAAAACAATCGTGCTTTAGGAATAATTTCAAGCTTACATTGAGGACACACTCCGCGAATAAATTTCGTGATTATTTTGTTTGAAAATGGGTGAAACTCCACTAATGGTAAGGGGGAGGCACTCATGATATCTTATTTACATGCCTTATCAAAGTGACTATCTAATCAAAACAGAGTTGCAAAAGCTCTCATATCTTATCGACGTTCAGAGCACAGGCTCAGATGTGCGACGAGATAGGGATATCTCTCGGAAAGTGCGAAAAAAAACGATCCAGAACCGGACCTTCCGAGTTCAAACAGGCCGACTAATGCAAGTTTGGTATCAATGGAGCGATTGTAGCAATCGCAAACCACCGCCTCAACGAGAGATGTCCTGATTGAGTTCGATAAGATATGAGTGCCTTTCCTCAACCCTGTTGTGATTAGATCCAAGGGCTCTAACGCAATTCGGTTTTGATTAGATAGTCACTCTGAAGAGATATAGACAAGGCAGAGATAAGACATGAGATAAGATATTATCAGTGCCCCCCCCCCCTTAGTGGAGTTTCACCTGAAAATGAAAGTCATGGTCGGAAAAGTAGCAGATGTGAAGAAAAGGCAGACCATCGAAAACACTTGAATAATTAATGGTCTGCTTTTTTTAGGTCGACGGGGGTAGGCCGGAGAGAGAAAGTGCGTCAATGAGAGAGAAGGCGCGAGAGAGCATACCGTATAAGAGAGCGCAGACGCACAGACGCTCCGCGGTGAGCAGCAGTAAAACCACTAAGTGCCCGTACTGGGGGTCAACAGCAAGACCTTTACCCTTTTCGCGTTCTTTCGAACCATGACATTGGCAGATCTGGGACATTTATAAGCAGCTCTATCCTATTTTTCGTAATGTTTGACTCAATGGATTAATGGCGAAATGTGCCAATAAGGGCGGAAAGTTTACCGGTGTCAACAATCCAATTCTGCAGCAGCCGGGCAGCTCCATGGATACTTTTTTGTTAGTTTGTTGCCGCCAGAGACCGATGGATTAGTTCCGGCAATTAAGGCCCTGAATCTCGATCATTTAACTTTTTGTTCTTATCGCTAAAAAGGTTCAACTACTAAATTTCCTCATAGCTTTCCGAAAACCTTTACACCTTTTCAAGAATGGAAATCAATGGCAACTGTCAAACTCTCAATTTCAGGGTTGGTAGAAGTCAGCCCGGAAGAAATCGAGCGAGAACGGGAACTATTGGCTCTTCTCCGACAGGAAATGCCCGAATCAGGTAATTATTCTTTTTCCTTGCGAGGCCCAAGAAGACACCCCTAGCTCACAAAATGTCGTGCTTAATTTCTTCAGAATCATCTGGCAAGTTGACGTCAAAGATCTCATGAATTTCAGATGACACACCTCCATCGAAGAGGGCACAAACATTCGTGCGATTCGGCAAACGAGCTCAAACATTCGTGCGGTTCGGCAAGAGGGCTCAGACATTCGTACGATTTGGTCGATCGAATCCTGAGCAGATGTAATGCGTGCTTCGTACCGTATCCGCTGCATCCAACGATCATTCCAAAAGTTGCACTCACAGACAACAACAACGCCGCGTGTAAAATTCCACCATCAGATCTCAGAGAATGCATTTGACCCATGTCCGCTCGCTCTCCAACGCGTACACCAACCCTCGTTTTCGTCGTATCTTTAACAACAACAACTTGAATCTCATCCACTGTGTTTGTATCCCATTTTTCGAAATTCAAACACAGAATTTCTTCTCGTGTTAGCCGTAGATTCAATTATGCCATTACGATGGAATTCAGATGAATAAAGTTTTCTTGTTTGTCTTCGGATTCTGCCAATAGGAATACAGAACGGGAATAATGCCGGACAAGGGCAATTATGGCCTGCGTTGGCCGATGATGGCCCTTCTGGGGTACGCTGAAGAAGGTGCTCAACCTGTAATCGTAGATATTTATGTTAAAATGATAAAATAACTTATATGCAAGACAGTGTACATTGTTCACCGTAGCTTGGAGTGTCGTAATCGAAAAATCCATGGAAGGAATGGTGATGATCTTCCTATTCCACTCTCGCTCTTGACGCGGTTTGATGCCATTTCTGTGGCTAAATTCATATTTACGACACCCTGTTACAGGAAACAAAGGGTACGAAGTGGCACTAATAAGTCGAACCCAAATGAATACAAATCGTTGTAACATGCGCCAGCGAGATTAAAGGCACAGCTCATGATCAAATTACTATATAGATTCTCTCCATGGAGATAGCAGGGCCCCAAAGAATGGAAGTAGTGGCACTGTAGCAACTCGAAAGTGCGCGACAAGAGTGTCAGAGCCTTGCCTTGACTACTGCGATCACTATCATCATTAGTTGGTCGCAACAACGTTTTTTGATATTTCTATTACGGGCTTGCAGCACCTCGCATTCTACATCACAGGTAGGGCTGCCACGGAAGCTCGGCCACAAATTCTTCGTTATAGGCACCATTGTGGGGAGGGGCAAAACCACATTGCAGAACTCCGGAAGTAGCCGAGGCAGCTCGTCGAAAAGCCTCGTACTGCGACAATGTATTACGAAATTGCAAACCGCCATGTTGCAAAATGTATCCGTTAACCCTTTGACGACCGTATAGCCCGCTGGCGGGTCATGGCAGAAATTTCCTGGTCATTTCATTATTTTGATGGTTTTTCAAGTCTTCGAGCAATGATTGGTCGTCAAAGGGTTAAGAAATTCGTAAATGGTTAGGGACCCCTTCCGCAAACTAGCACACAGAATGGTCCGAAAACTGCTTATGTACAATGCGAAAAGAAAAGAAAACGCTTGTCAAAGAACTACGGTCGCATCGCACGAAAATTACGCGCGGTCCCAGGAGCCAGACAAATTCAGAGCGCACGGTCGTCAAAGGGTTAAGAAATTCGAAGCTGTAACGAAACTTCTCACCTCACCTGTCTAAGTATTCCTCTAGTCAAGCCCTGAATGGTTCCGCCTATTCCGGACCTTCAACCATCACCTTTATGAAATTTGATAATGAAATAATGAGACCATCAACTTCAATTAAAAAGTGAGGTAGCCTTCTTTCGACTGTCACGTTTTGGGAAATGAGCGTCAAGAAAATTTCTGAGCGTTGGAGACAAGTGGTGGACACGCTCGGTAGATATACAACTGTTGGGATTTGTAAACAAAAACGATGAAATCAAAATCAGAAGTGGGAAAAAAGTGTTGTATCCTTTCTTTTCAATCCAAAAGTTTGTACCCAGACACTCTGGCAGTGGCCGCTGACAATGAGTTCCCTAGGAAGCTCAACACGAGACAAGTCCCAACACAAATGCAAATTTTTCAAAGCTCCACCGGTACGACGCTTTGGTTTAGAATCTCTTTTGTCTCAGCCATTCACCAGTCTACATACACAGGCTTAATCGTGGTGGAATAGTGAAGGTGGGAAGATTTGCTTATATTTTTTTGAGGTTGGGCTTCTTGAGAAATCTGGCGCCAGCAGTACAGGAGTTTTACAGTATTTGAGTACATGTCCGAGCTGGCGCCACAAATAATCTTTCAGGTCTTGAAAACGATGAGTCGTTCAGAACATTCAGCATGTTCAATAAAAAAACCGAAAATGGAATACGCTTCCTGAAAGCTAATACCGACTGATCGATAATGTTACCCTAAAGTTTTGCTGGCAATATTCGACACACTTACCTATGTTTTCGGCGGCGCGCTCTCGACAATCAAATTTCCTTCGAAATAACTGCGCAGCATGGACGTCAAATCACACTTCAGTTCGCTAGCGTCTGAGAAGAGTCTTCTTCATCCTCAGCTCTCATCAACTCTTCTAGCTAGTCAAAGTTCTATGAGCAGTTTTTGTTCCTTACGAATGAGATAATTTATTTTTATTTGAACCCTTCAGTCCTCTATTGCCTTTATGATTAACACAGGT